>JACEIK010002654.1:92836-139809 GCA_018107945.1 Datura stramonium
CAAGTGTTTGGATACCGTGACACCTCCAATTCACTACATAAATTCGTCCCTGCTTTTAGAGTATATAGGGGTATATTTTAGTATTTTTGTGTTGTTGTACTTTAAAGCTTTATATTTATATTATTTTTTCTTTAAATAAAAATGGATAATATGCAATTTTTTTTTGAAAAGAATGGAATCCATTAACTTTTAATTGTCATGTAACTTTTTGTTGAGAAAATTGATGCATTTATAGCTGGAAGGCTGCATTACGTGAATTAAGAGTGCTAATTACTAGCTATTTTAGAGAACGAAATGAGAGTTCTTTCTAATGGAATATCCGTACCGGGGAGTTAAACAATTTAAGCAAGCAGCAAGTTGGTCTCTGAAGAAAAACTGTATATATTCTGTATGAAGTATATATATAACTGTATAAATTTCATTTCAAAACGTATACAAAATTTGCTAAAGTATGTATAAATTCCGATAAAGTCTATATAAATCTATATTAAGATTATAGTCTTCAAACATCTACAACAATATACATCTTAATAAAAGTTTCATAGACCTAAGATACACTGTATAACTTAATTACAACTTTTGTAAAATATTCAAATTTAATACAACTATAACAACAAACAAACTTAAAAATACAATTTTTACACAACTCAACATACAATTATAATACGATTTTAATACTGTTTGATATAATTCAACTGAAACTTCAAACTTCAACAATGAGGACTGAAATTTAGCCCAAAACTAGATCAAATCTTACCCTAAATAGCTCCAAACTTTAGAGTCAAACTCTCCTTGATGTTCTAATTCTTTTAAGATATCACCCAGTCAAAACGAATTCATTTGCAGCAAATTGATTTTCAAACTTGAGCTTCTAGATCCTTTAGTGGCTGACAATAGAGTTAACTTATGATTGTCATCCTTCAACCATCCAATTCCATCGCCAGCCACACCAACTATAACAACAATACCATTTTCATAGTTTCATCAAACTCCCACTTCAAAATAATCAGTAAGTCGCACCGACTTTCTATAGCCCTTAGTTGTTAGATAATTCAAAATCTAACTACCAAAAAGGAATAACTTCATCTCGGTTGGAGCACTTCATTATTATTTTTTTGGTAACTAAACTTGTTGTATTAATCACCAAATAGAACATTACATAGTATTGGCACAGCTTAATCCTCAACTGGCTATTTTACAAAAGAAGAAAGGAAACTGGTTTTCAACTAAATGCTAGAACAAAAGGCCTAGATATACTATCCAAAATAAAAATTCAAATGGCGTTGGCTACTCTAACCTTCTCGACCATGATTTTTTCTTTTATTTTTTTAGGTATTTCACTGTGACATAAGAACGAAATAATAAAATTTATAGATTAACCACATAAATCTTTACATTATAATAGATATGCTTGTTCGAAGTTGGACCTTGCACAAGATTATACGAAAAACTTCATCAGTGGGGAAGCTTTCAACCCAACTTTGTTCTAGAGTTCTCTTAGGCCCAAGCTAGAATACAATGCTACGAAGAAGGGTGTTGATTCCTAATTTAGCTTTGGTAGTGCGGGTGTAGGGAATTTATTAAGTAAAGCTGTTACATGATCTTTGTTTCTCCTGAAATATTATCTGATTTATTTCCATACAGAGGGTATGTACACACTCAGCAAAAATAAGTTTGAAGATTATGACATTTTGGAATTTTCCTTTAGCATTCTTTATAGCCTAGGCAATGTAGTCTTCTTATGTGATTGCTGTAATAGTATCCTACTGTATCTAGTGAAGTACTCTTGCCCAGATAGTCTTTGCAAATAAATAGTTAAGGAAGAGATGGTCCCTGATTTCCTCATGCATTTGACATAGAGAACAAGTAGGTGATAATTGAAGACTCCATTTAAGAGTCTGTTTGTAGTATGCAATTTTTTGTGTGGAATTAGAGCCACATAGTAAAATTTAATTTGGGTCTAGCATAATTATCAAACATAAGACATTTTCAAAGTACACTTGGTCCTTCAAGGATGAGCATATGATAGAACTGCTTGATTAAGCTCTGAGAGGAAGACATAGGATGCTGGACTAGTGTCATAGTATCAGTGGCGGAAATGATCTATTTGAAAATCCAGGAAGCCTGTTGGGGAATGATGATCTCATTCAGAGGTCTATACTTTATATAGTATGCGTGTATCCATCTTACCCATAATTTATTTGCTTTATTGGCCATATCCTATCAGTTTTTGGTTATAGCAACTATGTTCCATAATTTCAAATTAATCAAGTTTAGCCTACCTATAGCTACTGGTGAGAAAACTTTATCCCATATTAATAATGTTCTTCCTAAAAGTTTTTGGTTATAGCAGCTATATTCCATAATTTCAGATTAATCAAGTTTAGCCCACCCATAGCTACTGGTGAGCACACTTTATCCCATACTAATAATGCTTTCCTTGTGATTATGTTTGTCCCAAGATCACATATAGCTTTTGATACAAGAAAAGTAAGATAGAGAAACTAGACACAAGATTGGAAGTAAAAAGCAACCTTTGCTAAAGAACAAGAACATCAATTCAATAATTTTAATAAGCACCTAACCTATGAGAAAGACCTCAAGAAAAATGAATTTGCCAAGCAACCCTCCTTTCTACACAAAGTAATAATATAAGGCTTAAACAAACACATCAACACTCAAAGTGTATATTCATCATATCATCAAAATCTAACTATTAAAATAAAAATAGCTACAATTTATAGTAAGCTAGAATATGAAAGACTAGCTATTACAACTATATTCTTAATGAAATAAGGGTCTTGTTTGGTTGTCTTCCTTTTTTTGAATTCAAGAAATGACCATTTATATTATTAGCCTATATTCTTTATCAACATGGATACTTTGCACTCCCATCCATCCTTCATCCTCTCAAGCTATCATCCATGCATAGGCACCTTGGAATGCATCATTTTCCCCTTCCTGAAAAGGATTCGTCCTTGAATCTAAATCATGCAAAAACATAGAGAAGACAAACAATAACAAGGACCTCATATTATGAGGGTTAGCACAATTGTAACTAAACCTACCAACATGCCAAGGATGCAAAAATATGTGATATAGCCAAACATCAACTATTTGCATGAATGACAAGCTTTCACAAGAGGTACTAAGAGCTTGGGTAGGCCAAGATGGTATGGTAACAATCACGCACACATCCAAAGGGCCACCGAGGTAAAAAAGAAAGGTTATCCAACCGTGTTGGTCAATAGAACAACTAATCACCCTATTAAAGCCCATTTCCACATAAGAAAAACCCTCAACACAAGAAAGTGTATCATCAAAAGCAAAGAGGTAATAAAGAAAGGTGTCGTATGATGTGCCAAAATTTTGTGACACATTTGTACTTTATTTCATAGAGTTTTGTACGTCTTTAAGTACTAATTTTTAATACTATTTTGCTAAGTTTTAGAAATTTCATGAGTTGTTGGAAGGGGACATAAAATTACTGAAGTCTGCCAGATACAGGTCAAAGACGAACTGTACATCCAAGATGCAGTCCATACTTTCAACTGCATGTTGATCTAGAGAATATCATAAAGTGGTCTTCAAGGGACGACTCAAGATGCAGTCTGCACATAGATCGTCAAATGAACCGTATGTTCAACCTCATCCACCTAGTGAAGCAATTGATGAAAGAAAGTACGTAACGTCTTTTCAATAGACGGTTCATCAGTCAAAGGATGAAAACAAATCCAGGAAGAATGCAATTTCAAGAGACGGTCCATACTTTCAAGATGCGGTCCGTCCTTTCAACCCGGACACTCCGAATTTGAATTTTAATAGGGGTTTTGCGGTTTAGTATAAATAGTTTTTTTCATATCTTTTCAAGAGTTATGGATAATTTTGGATTTTTAGAGTTAGTTTTCATAGTTTTTGTATTCCTTTGAAAATACCCATTGTAGTTGAAGGATTCATTAAAGTTTAATTGATCAATTCAAGTTTTATATCTGTTCTCATTGCTAAGTAAGTGATCATGCTCAATTCAATAATTTTCTCTTCTTCTTTTGTTATGGGTAACTAAACCCTGATCTAGGGTTGTGAACCTAATGAGTTTGTGAACCCTATTGATCTTAATTGTGAGGAATAATTATAGGCTTGCTAATATTTGATTAATCTACGCTTTTTAAAGTGAGTTTGATGGTGAAAGTTATCCAATCATGCCAAATTGCTTCAACTGTGGTTGAAAGAGTCAATTGAGGTTTCGATAGTATCAATCAACAATGAACCAAAGACTTTAAACCTTGTTTAATGGGTTCACCTAGAAATTTGATGAATCCAATTGGCAAATTGCAATTAGTTTTAATTTGAATTATAGATTGACATTGTTGGGATTGTTGAGAGATACCTAAAAATTGGCTAAGTAGATTATTTGCATATTTGTGAAAAGCCCATCTTCACTACTACTGATTGAGTGGTTTAGGGGATCAACCCTATAAGGGGACATTTCCTAGAATTTCTCTATGTTGTTTCAATCTTAATCATATTAGCTTTTAGTTTAATTACATTTTTTATCCCTAACATGAGCAGATCATCATCATCCAAATCATATTTTCTTTGCTTGATAGTTGTGGACCTAAACAAAGTCCTTGTAGATATGATGCCGACTCCGAATTGAGTAATTATATTGCATCGATCGTGTGCACTCCATAGTGAGGTGGATTTCGGTAGATAACAATTTATGGCGCCGTTGCCGAAGACTTTGGCATTGAGTCATATTTAGGAATTTAGATTTTAGTTTGTTTAGTTTGAGTCTACTCTATCACACTTATTTTACTGTGATTGTGAAACCAGTACAGGATGGAAAATCTCAAGGTGGGGTGGAGAATATCTTCATGGAAGTCAATAATGATATGGATTATGCTGGTGTAATCATACTTCCAAGAGTAAATGCCATCTTATTCAAAATTGACGGTAGCATCTACACAACGTTGAAATCGAAATAATTCTATAATTTGACTGACCAAGATCACACCAATATCTCAAAAATTTCTTAGAGGTATGCAATATGCATAAGTAGAATAATGTCTCAAATGACGCCACCCGTCTGTGTGTTTTCATACTCTTTGGTGGGGGAGGCCTGAGATTGGTTGCACTGCCTATCCCCCAACTCCTTCTATATCTGGGTGGAACTTGTCAATGTTTTTTTTTGAATAAGTGATTCTCGTCGAGCAAAAAGGCCAAACAAAGGTATAAGGTTTTCTATTTTCAGTAGCTTTCGGGGGAACAATTGTTTGAAGCATAGGAAAATTTCAAGCAATATGTCCTTAGGACACCCAACCATAGGTTCCCTATGAACATTTTTCTTGAGAAGTTTTACAGCGATCTTGACCCACTAACTTAATCTATTGCCAACAATTTAATTGGAGGTAGCTTTATGAACAAAACCTACAACCATATTGCCGGAATACTTGACAAGATCACCAAGCATGGAATTCTGGTGACCAAAGTGGTAGAGTGAATGTTGGAAATCCCTCATTATCCCATTTGATAAAGGAGAACCAAGATAGAGATTGGATGATGGCTACCATGGCCACCAACTTTGCCTTGTTGACCAAGAAATTGACCGAGATCGAGGTCAAGAAAGTGCATGCCATTAAAGAGAAACTAATCGGTACACAATATGTACATGGATTCCCCACTCCCTTTCAACACCAAAAATACCAAGAGTGTAACACCCCAAAATAGTTCATGGTATAATGGTGTGAATCATTGTTTCAGTCGTGAGTTGATATATCGTAACGCCTCAAACTTTCAGGCTAAGTTTGAAATCATTCTAGGTATGTAGAAAGACTCAAGACGAATGAATTTTATGAAAATTAGGTGTTAATATCAATTATTAAGTGTGAAAAGTTCATTTAATACAAATTAGGGTCATAAGGAACCTCTAGCATAGAGTTGAGTTGAAAGTCTTCTTACGAATTGAGTTTTCGTATAAGTTCTTACAAGGGTCAACTTCAATGACCATAATCCCCATTTTAAAAAAAGTGTTTTTGGGTGATTCAATACATAAAATTAAATCCCTTTGAGTCTTCTTTCCAAATCATTTGACCTTGCGTCAATCAGAGTTTAGAGTAAAAAGTTATGAGTAGTTTGTGAGACAAGAGAAATTGCACCAGACCAAAAAACGATTCGTCTGGTGAGTCTTTAAGTCACCTAACGAATCTCTAGGTGATCCGTTAAGTAGAAAAAATGGGTGGAAAACTTGAGTGCTAGAGAGTCTTGATGACTGGTGAAGTGATCCGTTAAGTGTCATAACGAATCATTAAGTGGAGGCGTCAAGAAAAGATCAGAAAGTTGAAAAATGTCTCCAGTGACAATGAGGGGTCTTAACGACCCGTAAAGTGGACTGACGGATCATTGGGTGATCTCTTAGGTCTGGTAGAGTCCACTTTTTGGTTGAGTTATTAAGGGCATTTTTATAATTTCTAAGTTCCTAACTCCTAAATTAAGTCATTTTAAGATCCTAAAAGAGTGTTTCAAGGGGTTTTATTCATCCTATAACCCTCATTCTACTCCTAATACCTCTAAGTGGAAAATTGCAAAGGATCAGGTATTGACTCAATGCTCCCCTCCCTCATGGGCCCCCCATTGTTATTTCTATTGATGATGATGAATTTAATGGAGGTGTGGATGGTGTGAAGGAGAAAATCACTAACCTGCAGGTAGAGGTATCCAAAGGGGGGGGGGGATTTGTCTCATGTTTTGCATGAGAACCAATTGATTGACCCTATCCCCTGTAACCACTATCCTGCAGAAGCAGATAAATTCTGTCCAGAATCAAAGTTTGGGTTTAGATCAAATTCATATGGTCCATCAAATTGGTTTTGATCAAATTCAGAGTTTTCAAAAGCAATCTTCGGGTTCAGGTCAAAATAAAGGTTGAATATGGTTCAAATGGGGTCTAAATTTGTTCAGAATTCTAGTTCAGAGCAGGTCCAGAGGTTGAGTACTAGTTCGGTTCAAAGTACTACTTCAAATAAGATTCAAGACTTTAGTTCTGTTGGGTTTCATAATAAGTGTTCAGAGTAGGTTGAGACATTGGGATTGAAACAGGCTATCAACAGGGGTTCATCTCAAGTTCAGGTCCTTGAAACTGATCAAGCTCAGAAGTTGAGTTCAAGTCATAAAAAAGATGAGGACATTCAACAGATGCAACTTCAAAGGTCCTTGACTGGAGAAAGGACTTTAGAAGATGGTAAAGAACATGATCAGTCTTCTAAGTCCAAATCCAAGAACAAATTGAGAAAAAAGAGAAGAGATGCGCTAAAAAAGAAGATGGAACAACAGAAAGAAAATTCCAAAGGAAATCCCTCTCTTATTGATGACAACTTAGGATCGCCTATTCCTTCAAATCAGGATACAATAGTTTCCCAAAAATCCAAAATCAATTCCTAGCAATCCAAATTCTCTTCCTAGTAATCCAAACAAAATATCAATGCAGACATGGATAATCAACATACCTTATTCACTGCTCAATGCTCTCCTATCAGAGGTTCGTGGTTTGAAAGTATTCAGGAAGATGTTTATGGTTTTCCCCTCCAAATAGAGAACCCTCATGAAAAGTTTCAAGATGCTACCAGTTTTAAGCCAAGTGATACTCTCAAAAGAGGTCAACAAAATGAGGCAATGCACAAGGAGGGGGTACATACTCGATAAGTTTATGAAAGCCCTCCGAGGGATTGTACTCTCAACTCCATTCCTGTGATGTCTACTGATACCAATAATGAATATAGAGTATTCACTTAGAAGATGACTTTGATGAAGATACTTAATCGATTGGGGCTCAAGAAGAGGATGATGAAGAAGAGGAAGAAATTAGCGACCAATTGATTAAGGAAATTGTCTCCACTATTGATTCTAATCTGCATAAGGAAGTTGAACACGTCACTGACAGCCAGGGTTTATCCCTAAGACACCACCAGAATAAAGCTCAGTCCAAAAAATATGCTAATACCAATATCTCTGTCAAAGCAGGCAGACCAATCACCAGATCACAAAGCTAGGATTTATAATGATTAGTACAATCATTTGGAATACTAGAAGTATTAATACCATGGGTTCTTGGGAAGAATTCAAAATCTTTCTAAGCTTCACAAGTTATCTATGGTTATTATCTTGGAACCTTTCACAGATAACTCCCAAATCAACATTTGTAGAATGCATCTCAACATGAAGGAGGCAACTTGCAATCCTAATGGAAAAATATGAATTTTTTGGACTTAGGGTGTTAGTTTCAGAGTCTTGGAATCAGATGACCAACAGATTACCTGTGAGATCAAACATGTGGGACATCCTACTTCTTTTCTCAATACCTTCATTTATTCCAAGTGTAGAGATCACCTCAGAAGACCTCTTTGGAAAAGTTATTAAGTTATGCAGACACTGATTTGCCTTGGTGTATGGTCAGAGATTTTAATGTTATTACTGATCCTGAGGAGAAAATGGGGGTCTACTGTATAACATGAACAAGAGCTTGGATTTCATAGGTGTCATTGAAGCTTGTGGACTTATAGACCTTGAGTTTCATGGATATAAGTTTACTTGGTGCAACCAAATAGATGCAGATGCTAGAATATGGAAAAGGATAGACAGAGCTATGGTAAATGATAAATGGTTAAAATTCATGCCTCACACTTCTGTTACTCACATACCTGCGGTGGGATCAGATCACTGCCTTTTGTTGCTGGAGCTCACTGTTAGACAGGAAAACATCACTAAATGTTTCAAATTCTTGAATTGTTGGGTTGAAAATGAGTCCTTTTTACCTACTGTTGAAAATTGCTGGAATAGAGATATGGATGGAAATCCAATATGGCTGTTTCACATGAAAATGATGAGAATTGCATCCACACTTAGCAATTTGTCAAAATCTGAATATGGGGATATATATGCTACTGTGAAAGAATTTGAAGAGAAGGTCAGAGTTGCAGAACAAGAAATATTGACCAACAACAATGGGAAAAATAGAGCTAAACTATATGGATTGAATGCTGAATACATTAGATATATGAAGTTGGAAGAATATATTCTCAAATAGAAATCTCAACTTCATTGGTTTAAAAAGGGTGATGCAAATACAAGTTACTTATATGCTTTGATGAGGGGTAGAAAAAGAAGATTGTTCATTCATAAGATTGGTGATGATAGTGAGGTTGAACTACAAGGTGATGAAGCTATTGCCAAAGCATCTTATGACCATTTCAAGAAAATCTTTACTGGATAAGAGAAGCTTATAAATGAAGAAGTTCTTAACTGCATTCCTAGGATGATTACTGATGAGCAGAACATCACTCTTCAAACCATGCCTACTATGGAGGAGTTAAGACAGGTTATGTTTTCTATGAGTCCACACTCTGCTGCAGGACCAGATGGTATGAATTGAAAATTTTTCCAAGCTTGTTAGGAAATCATAAAAATTGACCTCTTGATTGTTTTTCAATTCTTCTTTTGTGATCACACTATGCCCAAATATTTTTCCCATGCTTGTTTGGTTCTACTCCAAAAAGTAGACCATCCTAATAAACTCTCAGATTTCAGTCCTATAAGCCTTAGCAATTTCACCAACAAGATTATTTCCAAATTTATTAGTCTCAGACTAGCCCCTATTCTACCCCACCTCATTTCTGATAATCAATTTGGGTTTGTTAAAGGTAGAAACATCTCTGAAAATATTATGCTTGCTCAAGTGATCACTCATAGTATCAAGAAGCCTAACGAGGGAGATAATGTAGTCATCAAGTTAGACATGCCAAGACATACGATAGGATTTCTTGGTCCTACATCTGCCTAGTGATGAGAAGGATGGGTTTTGGTGAGACTGTCATTAATTTAATTTGGAGAATTATGGCTAAAAACTGGTATTCTGTCATAGTCAATGGTGCAAGACATGGATTTTTTCAATCTACTAGAGGTCTCAAACAAGGAGATCCATTGTCTCCAGCATTTTTCATTATTGAGGCTGAAGTTTTATCTAGAATGATGAACCAGCTTCATCAACATCATTTGTACAAAGGGTTTCACATGGAGAGAAATGGACTCAGATAAACCACCTAAGTTTTGCAGATGATGCCATCAATTTCTCCTCAGTGACTAGTTCTTCACCGCAACTGATTATAGAAGTTTTATCTGCATATGAGGGAGTGTCTGGCCAACTCATCAACAAGGAAAAGAGTCACTTCGTGATCCCTACACATACTCCTCAGAATATTGTGATCAGTATTAAGGATATCACTTGTTTCACTCATAAGGATAGTCCTATCACTTACCTGGTTGCCCTCTTTATATAGGAAGGTAAAGAATCATCTACTTCTCTGGCATGGTGACCAAAGTGGTGGCTAAGATCAGAGGGTGGCAGTCCAGGATACTTAGTTTTGGCGGAAGAGCTACTCTTGTAAAGTTTGTGCTGCAATCTTTACCCATTCACATACTCTCTGCTATATCACCTCCGAAGACTACTCTCAAGAAAATCAAGTTTCTCACAACTGATTTCTTTTGGGGATGGGAAAGAGATAAGAAGAAATACCATTGGGCATCTTGGGAAACTCTCAGTTATCCATATGAAGAAGATGGTATTGGTGTCAACAAACTTTCAGTTGTTTTCCTTTCTTTTCAGTATAAATAGTTTAGAACCAAGAATTCTCTTTGGGGGCGATTTCTCAGAGCCAAATATTGTCAAAGGGCCAATCCCATAAGCAAAAAAATGGGAAATCGGCCATTCATTGATTTGGAAACACACGAAGAGGAATAAGCAGGTGGTAGAGAACCATATTCAGTGGATCCTCCATTCAGGAACATGTTACTTCTGGTGGGATGATTGGTTCGGTATTAGGTCTCTTGCTTATCACAGAGAGATCTTACCAAGGCTTAACAATATGGTTGTATCTTAACAATATGGTTGTATCTTAATTTCCTAATAACATCTTGTATCCTCCTCGTCATAAGTGTGGCGCGCTTCACACCCATGAAAAGGACTCTACTCGATGTGGCTTTCAGACCTTCCGAGGAGATTCTAAGCCTAGTTCTACGATACCAAGTTTTCACACCACGAGGAGACTCCACACTGGGCGTAACAAGGTACTTGAAGTCATGACCCCAAGTCAACTCTTGATCTATCATACACTGTTATTCGGTAATCATACACAGTGGAAATTTGGAAATAATACATAATAGCATTTATAAGAATTAAAAACTGAATATAGAGATTTAAAAATATAGAATCGAACTCAAGTATGGTCTGAAAGCCATCTAACTGAGGAGTTGCTGGGACAAGATATTAACTCTAAGTCTAACTAAAAATAATAACTCAACTGAAGAAAGTAAAGCAAGGTCCTCGAATGATGATGACTCACCGCCCGGCTGCAGCGGCGGAGGATCGAATCGCAACGGCTAACGATGTTGAATTAAAACCTGCAGCTATATCATGAAATGATACAACATAAAAAGTACGCGTCTAATTACTTTGAATATACTGAAGTAAGTAGGAGAAAACATATATGAATATAAAGTCTGGACGATGACACGCAATGACCAACGAGATAAGCTGAACTAAACTACTGAAGTAAACTAAAATGATCCAAGATGACCTATCTGATGGTCAAAGACATGCCCTGAGTCTGAAATACTGAGTATGAGAGACCACATTGAACTGAACTAAAAGTAACTGTGACTGAACTGAACGGACTAGTGGGAGAGTCTATCTAACCGACATATAACCATGTGAGCTAGACGTGGAGTCCGATGTATACACCCCACCAGTGGACAATATACCTTGCCAGGGTATAAAGGCATGAACTGAGTGATCACAAAGTCTGGGGCCAATCAGGCCAAGTAATACTATAACCTACACTGGCAATGTAGTTTTGGGAACACAGGTGCCTTTGGAACCCCGGCCCGCTCGGTCATAGTCCTACTCCACTGGAAACTATACTGAGCTGCTAAGTGGATATTTCGAAACTGGGGCCCAAGAGTAGTCAGGGACATGGAAACTGAAAGTACCCTGAGGAGCTTATCGGACCAGATTCTGAAATTGAGTTCTAGACTGGTCGGAGATTCTTATCTGGAAGCGTCGTACTGTCTAAGAACAAACTATATTAAACTCGGGTCCTGGGGCTGGTCAGAGCTATATAACTAGAATTTCATGACCGCCTAATGGACCAAATAACTATAATCTGAGTCTGATTCTGATAACTGGAAGGAACCACTGATACCTCGAAAAAAGACTGAAGTCAAACTGATCGATTGACACTTACTTGAATAGTGTTGAAGAGGTTCTACGTTCTAACTGAACTAAACTACTAAGTAGCTAATCAGAACACAACTAATTCCAACAACACAGGAATTTCATAATATGGAAAAACTTCAGGAATGAAAGAAATTTCATCCGATAAGGATAAAATCATCCTTATCTATGGAATATTTCCTCAACATATATATAATAAGAATTACTAGGAAATTCAGCCCAAAACATTTTTCATTCACTAGATGAAATTTAATAAACCGTTAGTCGAAAGTTAGGGATTAAATTCTCTTTTATTTAAACATTTGACAATTTAATTAGGAACTAATAAAGATAATATGGACAATCAACATGGATATTATTCCAGGTGAAATTAACGAAAAATAACATGAGTGTTCGTATTTGAAAGCTCAGGGCTATTTGATAGGGAAGTTTGGGACGATTTTGGGGGACACAAGGGAGGACAATTCCCTTGTTGAATTCTCACATACCTGACTAAAAATTCTCCCAGAGAAAAGGACTTGAACTATTGTAATGGAGGACAACCCTAAGCTTGCTTGAGATTTTTTGAGAGGAGTTTCGATAAATTTTCTGAGTGTAAACGTGAAGATGAGGGGAGGAACCACCCAAACCCTCTAATAAGTCTGAATTTACATTCAAAACGACTGTAATTTGGCTTAGGAGAATAGAAATTACTAAATATCCCTTAAATATTCGCTGGGAAAACTGCCAGGTGACCCTAACGGGTCGTGGTGGCAGACCACAGCAAGTGGTCACTCCCGTCAGGTTCACTGCATAGGTTCCTCAGTAGGTCACCACGAGGGACCTAATGAGTCTTGGTCATTAACCACAACTCGTGGTCACCAGTCGTGGACCACACTGGCTCATTGCTGAAGTTTAAGTGCTAAGCTGGTAACGAGTCACCTAGCGATACCGTTTACCGCGGCAGCGACTCATTGTGACACTCGTTAGATGCACTGGCTAAAAAACTTACTAGGGCTGGTAACAGGGGACATAACGAGTCGTTACTAGGGACCATGACTCGTTGCCCCCACCCGTCAAGTACACTGGTCCACCAATGAAATTCGCAACCTAGGCCTGACCACGAGTGACTTAACGGGTCGTAGTCGGTGACCATGACTCGTAAAGTGCCTCGTTGGGTGCACTGCCTCTCATTAGCAAACTTACTCCTTCTTCTCACGACTGACCTAACAAGTCGTTGGGTCTCATAACGACTCGTTAGGTGAGTTGTCCTGCCTTTCTGCAGCTTTTCCAGATTTCCTGATTTAAGTCCAGAATTAGTTTATGAGTTTCCGGGGCATTACAATATCTCCCCTTGTAAACATTTGTCCTTGAATATTTGAAAACACACAGGAAGCATAAAGTAGCAATCAAACTTTCCAAATACTGCTCATTCAACTCCCAAACTGCTTGAATGACTACTTCCTTCAAAATACACAGCGAATTAAATTTACCTTTCATACATCCATTTCTCAAAACATAAAAGATACTTGAACATCTGGTGAGTAATGAAAACTAATTTGAGTTATAGGGTCAAACTAATTTCTCAAGCTCTGTGCTAGAGTCGGTAGGGAACAAGTGCGGGTATTTGCCTTCATATCTGCTTCGGACTCCCACGTAGCTCCCTCAACTTGCTGATTTCTCCATAGGACCTTGAATGAAGCTATTTCCTTATTCCTCAACACGAACCCGGCGGTCCAGGATCTGGACTGGTACCTCTCCTCATATGAGACTATCCTTTATTCCACACTGTCTAATGGCACCACTGAGGTTGGATCTCCGATGCATTTCTTCAAAAGTGACACATGGAAAACTGGGTGCACAGCAGCAAGTTCCGAAGGTAACTCTTGCTCATAGGCTACATTGCCGATACGCCTCAAAATTTTGTAGGTCCACATATACAGGACTGAGCTTTCCTTCTTGCACCTCATCACCCCTTTCATAGGCGAAATTTTTAGGTAAACAGTCATCAACTACAAACTCCAACTCTCTTCTTCGCACATCATAAGATTACTGACAGCTCACGAGCTATTTTCAATCTTTCTCGGATGAGCTGAACTTTCTACGTGCCTCGTGGTGAGTCTGGCCCTATCAAGGTAGCTTCACCAACCTCGAACCACCTATAGGAGATCTACACCTTATACCATACAATGCTTCAAAATGGAGCCCTCTGGATGCTAGAATGGTAGCTGTTGTTGTACGCAAACTTGATAAGAGGCACATGGTCATCCCAGTTACCCTTGAAATCGATCGCGCACGCTCTTAGAATATCTTCTGAGGTTTGAATAGTCCTCTTAGCTTGTCCATCGGCCTGCGGGTGAAAAGATGTGCTGAGCTTGACCTGAGTGCCTAGTCCCTTCTAAAAGGACTTCTAAAAGTGTGAGGTGAACTGTGTTCCCCTGTCTAAAATTATAGCCAAGGGGCACCCATGGAGTATGAATAACTCTCGGATGTAAAGTTTGGCACATAGTCCTCAGCTGAGTTTGTGGTTTTGACTAGGAGGAGTAGGCTAACTTAGTCATCTGATCTCTACCACCCAGATTGAGTCATGCTGTCGACGAGTCTGGGGTAGACCTGTAATGAAGTCCATATTTACTTCTTCCCGCTTTGTAGTGGGTATGCGATATCTTGAGTGATGCCTCCGGGTCGCATGTGTTCTACCTTGACCCGCTGGCAGTTCGGGCACTATGCTACAAATTCAGTGATATCTCTTTTCATGCGGTTCCACCAGTAAATATCTCGTAAATCATGATACATCTTAGTTAGACGAGGGTGAATAAAGTATTTCGAGCTGTGTTCCTCAGCCAGTATCTTCTGTCTCATCTCACCAACATCCGAGCACACTGCAACCCTGCCACAGTGCCGAAGCACCCCATCTCTCCCTTTTGATAAAGCCTCAACCTCCTTTCTGAGAACTGCTTCTTTAAGTTTTAAGTAGAACTGGATCTTCATCTTGTCTGGACTTAACTTCAAATACCAAGGATGAATCCAACCCACTATGCACTACCACACAACTTCGGCTGAATTCTGGCTGCACCCCTAGGGCTGGTACGTGAACATCCCGCTAACTCTTTTTACCTTCCTCAATATGAGTCACACTCCCCATAGACCGTCTGCTTAGGGCTTCAGCCACTACATTTTATTTTCCCGGGTGATATAGTGCACTCATGTCATAGTCTTTTAGCAGCTCCAGCCACCGTCTACGATGCGGGTTTAGGTCATTCTGGCTGAACACGGCGAGGTCTTTCGATATGTGAACACATCCAAGTGGGCCCCATAAAGGTAATGTCTCCATTTTGCTTGGGAATACCACTGATGCCAACTCTAAGTCATGAGTTGGATAATTCTTCTTATGAACTTTGAGCTTTCTGGAGGCATAGGCTATCACTTTGCCCCGCAGCATCGAACAACCGAAGGTCCAACTGCAGGCGTCACAATAAACCACCAACCCATATGATCCTTCCGGCAGGGTTAACACTTGGAGTAGTAGTGAGTGGAGTCTTCAACTCCTGAAAACTTTTCTCACTCGCATCTGACAATTGAATTTCACCTTCTTCTGTGTTAACTTAGTCAGAGGGAGATGCTATGGAGGAGAAACCTTCCACAAACCATTGGTAATAACCCGCTAAGCCAGGAAACTCTGATTTCAGCGGGAGAGGGTATGAGTTAAGGGCCAATCCTTCCCTTTGCTGCTATCTTAGGAGGGTCTACTTGTATTCCCTCACGAGACTACATGGCCTAAGATAGTCACGAATTTAACCAAAATTCACACTTGCTGAACTTGGCGAATAATTGGCGGTCAGAGTGTCTGTAATGCTAATATTAGGTGATTGGCATGCTCTTTCTCATTTCTAAGTATAGCCACTAGAATGTCAATCGATAAATACGATGACGAATATGTCTAGATATTGCTTGAAGACCCTATTCATTAAATCCATGAAGGCTGTTGGGACGTTTGTGAGTTCAAAGGACATCACCATAAACTCATGTGACCATACCGAGTTTTGGCAATTTTCGGTATGTCACACTCTGACCCTTAACTGATGGTACTTACGACCTGAGGTTGATTTTGAGAAGCAACTGGCTCCTTGAAGTTGGTCAAACAGGTCGTCAATTCTAGGTGAGGATACTTGTTCTTAACTTGTGACTTTGTTCAGCTGACAATAATCAAAGCACATTCTAAGAGAACCATCTTTCTTACGCACGAATAGCACTGGATTACCCCAAGGGAAGATCTTGGAGTACGATAAAACCGCTTGTCAAGAAGATCTTTTAGCTGTTCCTTCAACTCCTTAAGCTTAGGCTGGGCCATTACGCCAGGAGGATGGAAATGTACTGAGTATCTGGAAGGAGGGTGTGGGAAGTCTATTTCCATTTCAGGGAACTCAGGAAGATCCTCAGGAAAAACATCTGGGAACTTGCTGACCACGGGAATTTACTGGATAATTAGGGTCTCGGACTTGGAATCCTTAACCCGAACCAGATGATAAATACATCCCTTAGGGGTGAGTTTCTGGGCCTTAAGGTAGGAAATAAACCTACCCTTAGGCGCTAAATTGCTGCCCGTCCATTCTAATACAGGCTCATCTAGAAATTGAAACTTGACAACTCTAGTTCTGCAATCATTGAAGGCCCATAGCAGGGATAACATTCCATGCCGAGAAGAAGGTCAAAGTCGACCATGTCTAACTCACAAGATCAACTAGAATAAATTTATTTAGGGTGGAGGCTGGGCAGTTTCTTACACCCAGTTGGCTCTAACTGACTCGCCAATTAGGGTGGAGACTGAAATAGTTCTAAGAGGACCTCTGGACTGATGTTTAACTGGAATGCTACTATATAGAGTCACAATGGTGGCTCATGATCTAAGAGGAATACACATCTAGATGGAAGAGACATAGCATACCAATAACTACGTTAGGTGAGCTTTCCTGGTCCTGATGGGAAGATAAAGCATAGAAGAGATTTTGGTGCTGACCGCCATCTGCATGCCTGAGGTGTTGGCCTGCTGAGCTGGTCGGCCTACTGGAGCTGATATGGTGGTAGGTGCGTCTCCCTCTCCTATTGATAGGCACTCTAAACACATGTCCATTTGTCCACCCAATCGCCCTCGTCCCTATTCTCGGGTGATTCCTACCACATTTAGGACAAGCTGGATACTTGTTCCTGGTACTATGAGCCTGAGACTGAGTGCCAGATGACCCCCCTCCGATCCTGGGTAGGACCGAAATGTTGGGAGTCTTTGGTGAACTGGGTGCTGGGGCTCTCTACTGCTGCTGCGGTGAGGCGGCTACTACCAGGACTCTGATGGCCGAAATCTGATTGGTAAGTCCTTGCCCGTTTATTCTTCGCTCCATATCCTTCAGTTTTTCAGTCTCAATCTGCTTGGCATAAACAATCAAGCTAGAAAGTTTCTGTATCCTTAATCAACATCGCGGTCCTGCACTCCTTAGGACCAGTTGACTATCCAATTTAAAAAATTTAGCATGCGAGCCCTTGGCTCGGCTACCATCTATGGAGAATACTTAGACAGCCTAGTAAACTCCATAACATACTCCTCCACCATTTTTTTGCCTGTCTCCAAGTTCCTGCGCTCTACCACATGCTTTGCCTCCTCGGCTCGAGGGAAAATCTGTCTAACAAAGTTGTGTGGAATTCTTCCCACTCCACTGGTCCTGCTCCGGCTGGCCTCCCCTATTCCACTGGTCATTTCAGACCGAGCTACCCCTTTGAGATGGTAGGCAGCCAGTTGCACTCTCTGAGAGCTGGCCTTGCAATCAGGTGATCTTCTGGCCTCATCTGGAAACTCCTGGCGGATATCCCTACTTTGGATCTGGCAAAGATGAGGATTTCATACGAACGTCCGCACCCTCCTTTGCTGCTACGATTATGAGTATTCATCATTACCGCACCTGTTAGTTTTCACTGGATGAGTAAACACTGGGCGGCTGATTAGAAGAGCTGCGGAATTCAGCGGTAGATATTGAATCATCTTGAGGTGCTATTGGGGATGGTGGGGCAGGCCTATTGGCGTGACTCGCCCACTTCTTCCCATTTCATGTCCAAGGGAAGCTGGTTCACTGAAACGTAATGGAGCACGAGTTAGAAGGGTTTTCTGGAATTGAACTTTAACGGACGATAAGGAGTATGAACAACAGGAGTTTTCCTAATAACATCTTATCCTCCTCGTCATAAGTGTGGCGCTTCACACCCATGAAAGGACTCTACTCGATGTGGCTTTCAGACCTTCCGAGGAGATTCTAAACCTAGTTCTCTGATACCAAGTTTTCACACCACGAGGCTACACCACAGGAGCGTAACACAGGTACTTGAGGTCACATGTGACCCCAAGTCAGAACTCTTGATCTATCATACACACTGGTATTCTGAGTAATCATGCACAACGGAAATTTGGAAATAATACATAATAGCATTTATAAGAAATTAAAAACTGAATATAGAGATTTAAAATATCTGAGAATCTGAACTCCAGTATGAGTCGAAAGCCATCTAGCGAGGAGTTGGCAGGACAGAAACAGCTAACTCTACCAGTCTAACTTAAAATAATAACTCAACTAAAAGAGAGTAAGCAAGGTCCTCGAATGATGATGACTCACACTTCGGCTGCAGCAGCGGAGGATCTGAATCACCCAACGGCTAATGATGTTGAGTCTGGGAACCTACAATTTGTATCATGAAATGATACAACGCAAAAATCTGTGTCCAGTACTTTGAATGGCACTGAGTAAGTAGGAGAAAGCTTATATATGAATATAAAAGTTTGAACTGAAATGACACGCAATGACCAACAAATAAGCTGAACTAAACTACTGAAGTAAGCTGAAATGGTCTAGATGACCCTGTCTGATGGTCAAAGACATGCCACAAATCTAAGTGCGAGTATTAGAATACACTGAACTGATCTGAACTGAACTAATGTGATGACTGAACTGGCTAATTGATCTCTAACTGACATATAACCACCTAGGCTAGACGTGAGTCCGATGTATACACCCCACCGGTAGGACCCAATATACCTTGCGGGGTATAAAGGCATGAACAGAATGATCACAAAAGTCTGGAACAATAAGACCAATAATACTATAACCTGTTGCTTAGCGTAGTTTTAAGGAACCTGGGTCTTGTTGGAACCCTAGGCCGCTCGGTGCTAAGTCCTACTCCCACTGGAAACCTATACTGAGCTGCTAAGTGGATAGCTCAGAAACTAGGGCCCAAAGACTAGTCAAGGGACATAAAACTGAAAGTACCTTGAGAAGTCTTATCGGACTAGATTCGTAAAGTACCTATGTTCATGATTTATGACTTACGACTATGATATCTTGGCTCAATATATTGTTTAAGAGGTTTTACTTATGAATTCAGTCACTATTAACTTTATGATTATGTTTTGAGAAACCTTTGGCCTTTATACTCCGTTTATAATCCGGAAACTCGCATGATTTTAAGTTTATCTCTTCTCATGATCTTATTTTATTATTTTACTAGCATGTTTTACTTACACTTACTTACTTAGTATATTTTAAGTACTGACTGCATACTTTTATGATATATCATCTCATGATACAGGTTTGGGTGACAAACTCAGCCCAGACCGTAACAGTGCTCCCGCTCTAATCCAGTTTAGTTTATCCCCAGCTTGGTTGAGTTCTCATATTTCATTGGCCTTATCAACTTTACATTTTATGTCTATGTCTTTCCGTTTTAGACTTAGAGAGTTCGTTGGAAATTGTTGTCCCATCCAACTCATCTTATGACTAGAGGCTTTTCAGACTACTATGTATTAGATGATTTAGCATGTTGACTTATTGTTCCTGCTTATGATTTATGTCATTTGGACTTCTTCTTATATAGTGTTTAGGTTTTATTTCCGCTTAGTTATGCTCTTAATCATTCTATGTATGTGCCATGTGTTAGCTTGGTATCATTCGTCGCTCTAGGTCCCGTGTCTTGATCCGGGTCCATGCTCGGGTCATGAAAAACTTAGTATCAGAGCATTATGTTTAGAGTGTCTCAGGGTGTCTGAAAGTCATATTAAGTAGAGTCTTTTTCATGGGTGTGAGCGCACCTCACTTGAGGAAAGAGGAAGAGGCTACTGAACATTTTAGGAAACTTTCCTTTATTTCATGATTCTATCTCATGCTATGAAGTTTAACTCTCTTTATCCTTCTAACTCATACTATACGTGTTTGTAGAAATATGCCTCATCACTGAGTCAATGGAAGAAGAAATGCCAACGATAATGTCCACTTGAGAATGAAATGGGAGATGGGCATCGGCCAGCCCCACCAACTCCAACTAACCCTTTGCTGACCAGGTTACTTATTTTGAGTTCAGGGATGCTTTTTAGATGCTAGCATAGGCCATGCCAACGCTTGTCAACCAAAAGATGTGGCTCATGCTTTTATGAATGGGAATGTGTCAAAAGTTAGGAGTGCAAGATTTCACTAGGAGTAGCACTGAGTTTCATGGTTTGAACGAGGACGAGGATCCACAGGAGTTCTGTAAAGGAGATCAGAAGATTATCCAGATTATAGGTGTTACGGGAGAAGAGAGTACATACTTCTGGCCTCCTAGCTAAAGGGGTGGCTTACATTTGGTTTCGACAGTGTAAGGAGGGCCGTGGAAGCGGTGAAACTCCTGTGGTTAAGATGAGCTTGTGGCGACGTTCTTGGATAGGTTCTTTCCTGATAGTTGAGAGAAGCAAAAACGGCTGAGTTCTTTAATCTGAAGCAGAATGATATGACTGTTCAAGAATATGCCCTGAAGTTCACCCAGCTGTCCAAGTATGCTCCGAAGATGGTGGTGAATCTGAGAGCTCGCATGATCTAGTTCATGAATGGGGTCGTAGATTCCTTGGTCAGGAGTGCCCAGAACCGCTATATTGATTAGCGACGTGGATATCTCTCGATTGATGATTTATACTTAACAAATATAGGAGGAGCAGATGAAAGAGAAGGAGAGTGAGGCAAAGAGGGCTAGGATAGGGAGGTTTTGGTATTCTCAATAGAGGCCCAGTGGCGGAAATTGCCCATAGTCCCATCAAGTCTTCATCACAACTCTATCATCAGCCAGTGTTCCATCTAGACCGAGGGCAATCAGAGGGGTAGAGTTGAAGCTCTAATGTTTAGGGAGCATGTTTGGGGAGCACACTTTCCTAGTTTGTATGAGGGTGTTTTAGGAACCACCTAGGAGAGTGTTTGATTGGCAGGGAAGCTTGTTTCGGGTGTGGAATACTGACACAGACTTATGGATTATTCTTCATCTAAGCAGCATGACGGTAGAGGTTGTTCCCCAGCCACCACGTCAGCAGCTCTAGTGGCCTTCCCATCTCGACGAGGCGCATCACTAGTGCGAGGTGGCGGTTAGCACCGAAATAGGTTCTATGCATTAGCATCTCGCCAGGAGCAAGAGGCTCACTAGTTGTGGTCACAGGTATGTTACGAGTCTTCCATCTTGATGTTTATGCATTGTTAGACTCAGAGGACACATTATCCTTCATGACTCCTTATGTTGCTATCATTTTTGGTGTCGGTCCCGAAATTCTTCCCGAGTCCTTCTCGGTGTCTACTCCTATCGGTGAGTCAGTCATAGCTCGATAGGTATATAAAAATTGCCTTATCACTGTTCTTTAGAAAGTTACCTCAATTGACTTAGTGGAGTTAGATATGACTGATTTTGATATTATTTTCGGTATATGAACTAGTTGTATACCTGTTATGCTTCCAGTTGATTATAGAACCCAGTACATGCAGGTTTTGATTTCCAGGTGAACCAGTTATTGAGTGGAAGGGTAGTTCAGTAGTTCCTTTAGGTCGCTTTGTCTCCTACCTTAAGGCCAGGAAGATGATCTCTAAGGGTTATGTATATCATCTAGTTTGGTTATGTATTCTGCATAAACCGTGACCTTTTAGTCGGTTCCTATTGTATGTGAGTATCCGGAGGTGTTCCCAAAGGATCTACCAAGAGTCCCTTTTGAGCGGGAGATTGACTTTGGTATTGACCTTGGCCTACTCTCTAATACGCAACCTATATCCATTTCCTCCTTATAGAATGGCTCCAGCCGAGCTTAAGAAGTTAAAGGAACAACTTAAAGACCTTCTTGATAAAAGGGTTTCATCAGGTTTAATGTAAGTCCCATGGGGTGCTCGGTTCTGTTTGTTTGGGGCAAGGATGGTTCCCTTAGGATGTACATTGATTACTGTTGGTGAACAGGTCACAATCAGAATAAATATCCCCTTCCCAGATTGATGACTTGGTGGCTAGCTTCAGGGTGCCAAGTCCTTTTCGAAGATACACCTTAGATCCGGCTATCACCAGTTCAGGGTGAGAAAGAGAGTGACATTGTGAAGATAGCCTTCAAAACTCTGTATAGTCTGCTATGAGTGTAATTTATATCTTTTGTACTAACGAGTCTCTTGAAGTTTTCATGGATTTGATAAAGAGGTGTTCAAAGTATCTGGATATATTCATCATTGTCTTCATAGATGACATACTCATATACTCGGGTAAAGAGGAGGAGCATGCCGCTCATTTAAGGATTGTGTTGCAAACTCTTAAGGATCATTAGATGTTTGCTAAATTCAGCAAGTGTGAGTTTTGATTGAACTCAGTGACATTTTTGGGGTCATCTAGTGTCTAGTGAAGGTGTGCGGAATTGAGCTCTCGGGAAGATTTGAGGTGAGTGAAGAACTGGCCTGAACACATTGGCCCTACTAACATTAGAAGCTTTTTAGGTTTAGCTGGCTACTACAAGAGGTTCATAGAGGAATTTTGTCCATTGCAGCATCTTTATTAAGTTGACCAAGAAGAAGGTTAAAATTTCAGTGGTCCGATGCTAGAAGAGTTTTAGGTTAAAGACTCTACCACTTCAGCTCGATTTGACCCTATCGAAGGGCACGGTGGCTTTATTGTGTATTGTTATGTATCAAATTGGCCTTGGATTTGTGTTTATGCAGCTTGGGAAGGTCATTGCTTATGCCTCGAGACAACTTAAGACTTATGAAAGGAATTACCGGACGCATGACCTAGAGTTTCCAGCGGTGGTATTTGCCTTGAATATTTGGAGGCACTATTTGTATGGGGTGCATGTGGATGTGTTCACAGACCACAAGAGCCTTCAGTATGTGTTTACTCAGAAGGTCTGAATTTGCAGTTCAAAGGAATGTCTAGAGAGCTTCTCAAGGACTATGACATGAGTGTTCGTTATCATCAGGAAATGCCAATGTAGTGGCGGATGCGTTTAGTAGGAAGTCCATAGAGATGGTGTCCCATGTTGAGGATGGAAGAAGGAGTTGGTGAAGGATTTCCAAAGGCTTGCTTGTTTAGGAGTTCGCGCAGATTTGATGGATTGTGGTGTTATTTCGCAGAATCGGTCGGAAACTTCATTGGTGATGGAAGTTAAAGCAAGGAAATATAGAACCTATCTTAGTGAAGTTGAAGGAAGTTTTCTGGAATCAGAAAATGGATGTTTTCTCTCAAGGGGGGAGATAGTGTGCTCCATTACCAAGGCCGATTATGTGTGTCAGGGCTTTGAATGACTTGAGAGAGCAGATGTTGAGAGAGGGTCACAACTCTTGATATTATCAATCAGGTGCCACCAATATGTACCGTGATCTACGGGGGAAGTGTGGTGGAATGATATGAAGTTACATATCCCAGAATTTGTGTCTAAGTGTCCGAACTGCTAATAGGTGAAGGTTGAACATGAGAGACCTAGAGTTATGCTTTAGGACATCAAAATTCCTACTTGGAAGTGGGAAGAGACCAACATGGACAATATTATATAGTTTACTTCTCTATTACGCCAATAGTATAACTCTAGCGATTGGTCATGGAGTAGTTGCCTAAATCAGCACATTTCTTATCATTCAAAACTACAGATTGATCGAGGATTATGCTAGACTCTACCTTTGAGTTGGTTTGGTTGCATGGATTTTCATTGTCCTATCATCTCAGATAGGGATATAGTTCACCTCTTAGTTTTGGAGATTATTTCAGAAGGGCCTTGGTACTTTCGGTGAAACTTAGCACAACTTTTTACCAGTAGACAAATGGTCAAGCCGAGCGGACCATTCAAACTCTTGAGGACATGTTGAGGGCATGTGATTGATTTCAAAGGAAGTTTGGATGATCACTTGTCTCTATCGAGTTTGCCTACAACCCCAACAACTGCCATTCCGGTATTCAAATGGCTCCCATTTGAGGCTCTCTACTGAGTGAAAATGTAGATCACCTATTGGATGATTCGAGGTAGGTGAGGCTACGTTGGTAGGATCAGATTCAGTTCATGAGGCTATGGAGAAAGTTCAACTTATTAGGAAAGTGAAGGGCAATTCAGAGTCAACCGAAATCATTTGCGCATATTAGGAGGAGAGAGCTTGAGTTTGAGGTTGATGATTGGGGTGTTTCTTAGTGTATCCTGAAGGAGTTTGAGGTTTCAGTAGAAGGCTTTCCCGGATATGTTGGTCCCTTATGGATTCTAAGCGAACTGCTTAGGTAAACATGAGTTGGAGCTACCAATGGAGTTAAGCTTCAAGTGCATCAAGTTTTTCATGTGTCCCTGTTGAAGAAGTGCATTGGTGATCCAGCTCTAGTTGTTCCGATAAAGAGCATCAGTGTAGGGGAATGACTTACCTATGAGGGTTCCGGTTGAGATCATGATTGTCAGGTTTGAAAGTTGAGAAATTAAGAGGTAGCTTTAGTGAAGTTTTTGGAGAAATCAGCTTGTTGAAGGCTACATAGGAAGCCGAAGCAAATATGATGGCTAGTTACTTACATCTTTCTTTATCCTTAGTTTCAAAATTATGAGTATTTCATATCTTATCTCTATTCAGTTCCCTTCTACCAAGTTCATGTCTCTCAATTCTTTTCATGTGTTATTTGCATGTATGTTTCATAATTTAGTTAAGTCATGTGTTTTTAGTTCGGAGTCAGTCACTCTATCAGTTTTCATCTGTAGTTATTCAGTTTCTGGGATTGTAAGTTTCCTTCAACCTTCAGTATGCTTACTCTACATTAGAATTAATTTTAATGGCAGGGAAGATAATGTACCAAAAATGGTTTGTGGATGATGGTGCAAATTGTCGTTTTAGTCGTGAGTTAGAGATAACATAACGCCTCCAGACTTTCAAGCTAAGTTGAAACCATTACAGGTATGTGTGCAAAATTGAGCCAAGTAGACTTTATGGAAACTGAATTCTAAAGATAGATTCTTAGAAAGTGACCAAGTGCGTGGAATGCAAATTAAGTGAAGGAACCTCTAGCACAAGGTTGAGTTGAAGCTTTCTTACTGATTGAGTTCCCTCGTATAAGTTCTTTGGGGTCAAGCACAATGACCATAATCCCATTTTAAAGTTTATGGGTGATTAAACACATCAAACCTGGAAATCTTCGGTCTTCTTTCCTTATATCTGACGCCCATGTCCAATGAGTTCGAGTAAAAAGTTATAGTAGTTTAGTGAAACGGAAAAACACTTTAAACAGCGAATAATTGATAGGGTAGTCGTTCAGTCACCTAACGAATTGCTAGGTGATCCATTAAGAGGGAAAAATGGTGGAAAACTTCAGATTTTAAAGTCTTGGCATTGTGAAGTGATCATTAAGTGTCGTGATGAGATGTTTTGATAAGTAGAGGCGTCGAAAAGATCAAAAAGTTGGAAAATGTCTCCTAGTGATATTGATGGTCTTAACGATTGGTTAATTGGACTGACGGATCGTTCAGGTGATCCATGATCTGGCGAAGTCCACTGGCCGAGTTATTAAGGAGTTTTCCAAAATTTCCTGGTTCTAACTCCCTACACTGGTGTGTCAAGCTCTAAAGGATATTTTAAGGGTTTTATTGATATATAGCCCTCATTTCTCTCTAACACCTCAATGAAGATCAAATCCCTCAAGAAAGCTAGGGTTATTCATCATCTTCCCTCAATTCTTGCTGATTCCAATAAAGTTAAAGATTCTTCAGCAAGGATGGGTTATGAATGGAGAAATTCTTCTATCTGATTCCTAAGCTCAATCTCATGATCTCTCTTCTTCAAGTTTCAGGTACACAGACCCCAGTGCAGAGTTCAAGCCAGATTTAATGGAGCTGGGGGTATTTACATTACTATATATGAATCATCAGACATTTTGAGGTTATTGACTGTGTTGAGCAGAAATTGGAAGATAGCAAAACAATGATTTCTCTACTTCGAGTTGCTTCTTCTCTTTCTCTCTTTCTCTTATAGCTCATGAATTCTTTAATCTTATTGCTTCGTTATTGATAATTTGATGAAATTATTAGGCACTAGCAAACTTGACCCAATTGAACTGAAAAAGAAAATTGCAGAGAAATATAAGAAAAAATAGAGCTTGTTTGTGAGCCTTATAGGAAAAGGAATGATTCGTTAATGTGGATAGGAATATACCCATTAGCAGCAGCAGTTGATACAAATGAAATCTTACATACCTTAACTATTTTTCTATGACTATAGGAATATAGGCATAGGAGAATCATGTAAGTCTTAGAGTTATCAGAAATGATGCTCAATTAAATAATATCAACCTACAACTATTAACTCGGGAAGGTAGAATAAAGTATAGCAATTTGATACTTCTAACTAGATTGTCATACCAAGACTCTGAATCTTTTATATTATATAATAATAACCAATCATTTGTTCAGATGGCGCGGTTTAGTTTATTCAACTAAAATCATTTCTTTGTTGTTCAGGCAGTTTGAATACGGTTTGTGAGACAAACATAGTCAAGATACTCTGCGTTTGCTAGTATCTGAACTCCACTTTAATTCTCTTATATTTAGTATTAACGCCTGCTTTCCATTTTTTCTGGATATCAGTATTTTATTCATATTGCATGTTCCCATTGTGTTTCTGGTTGCAATTTTCCACCTTTCTCAGGCATGTAAATAACATTTGAGCATGGATCACCGGTGGTATTTCTTCAAATCTACTTTGAGAGGCCATACCATGTTTAACGTCTGGACGGGAAGAAGACATGAGTACAGATAATCGGCGAAAGGAATTCGGCATTCAACGCGTAGACAGAGAGGAAGGACATCAATTTTGGTAGCTCAAGAGTTTTTATGTGTAAAAGCTTTTCTGTGCCTGAATATCAAGCTGTTAAACCTATGATCAACAATTTGGAGCTGAAAAAGTACAGTGCAGCTGGTTTGCAGATATTGTTGGGTGGGCCTTCGGACATCACCAGGCATGATCACATTGAGCTGGGCAGCGTTACCACTAGTTTTGGAGATGTGTAAGGTGATGTTCAACCCATATCTGTTTAAAAACAAAAAAGAATAAGCTTTTTTTCAAAATTGACCTTCTATTTCATACTGGTAGCTTGGTTGCATAAATACATTCTCATTTTGGGTAACTTCTTTAAGAAAAATAAAAGGTTGAGAGGAAGAGATGGAACATTCTCTGAAGATGAAGTGCTGAATGAGCCTGTGATCTAAAGACTGTTGAAGGAACTGTCCATGCCAGCAGCCTGGAAAATGTGACACTGTGTTGCCGAAAGATTGGGGCGATTCGGATGTTGTTGTAGTCCCTTAACTCAAAGGGAAAATTTATGATAAAGTGAAATTATTAAATTTGATGTTTGCAGGTAATCAAGATTATCAGGAGGCGAGCAGAATGTTCATCACTTAGAAGGGCCCAAGAATGTTAGAGGTTGATGGCGTCAAAATCATTCGATTAGATATTGGTCAGCTGGCAAGCGCGATACATAAATTGGTAGTGCACCACAAGTTCAACATGTTAAGCAGGTTCAAATAGCTTGCGAGCTTTGTGGTGAAGGTCATGATTATATGATTTTCCCATTGAATCCATTAAATATGTTTTACTATATTGGGGCAACTGAATAGAGGTTATGGTAACCAAGGACACCAGTTTGGCAACATTTCAATTAGAATGCAAGAGCCAAGCTTGGGAATTGGAACTTAGAATTGTTACAAACATCAAAAAACTTTCAGCAGACTCCTCATCAAGTGGTAGTTCTCAGAGATGATGAAGCAGATAATGGAATAACAATAGTAGTGCAGCACAAAGTTATACCGGAGCAAAGATCAAACCCGGGAGTTGAAATGGGGAAAAATGAGGAAATTTATGGCAGCCTCAGGACGATTCACATCATGACTCATGAGAACTGACCCATGGTCGTCAGGTGACTCATGGGGAAGCAAGTATAATTGGAGAAATTGGATTGGCAGCGTACCCGACGGAAGCTGACCGCGGCTCGCTTGTAGGAAGTAACGAGTCGTGGTGAGTCGTGGGAAGAGGTGAGTGAAAAATGAGGTAAGATGAAATTTTAAACGACTGAGCGTGCAAGTCGTGGCCACCCTGACGAGTCGTGAAGTGACCGTTACGAGCCCAGGAGGATAGACAATGCAGTGTACTTGACGATCAGGGTGACGAGTCGTTGCCTTGGACCACGAGTCATCAGGACATTCGCTAGGACCACCTGGTAATTTCCTCTTGAAGATCTAGTAAGGGCCTTTTCGTAATTCCTAAGTTTACTCAAAGTCTAAACTACATTGTTTAAGTCTCGTTTTAGTGGGTTTTAGGAGGGGAAAACATATTATAAGTTAATTCCTTCCATGCATGCCAACTTGAAGTTAGGAGGTGATCTAGAGCAAGTCTTCAAGGTTTGCATTCAAATCCTTCTTAGGCAATCAGAAGTCGTAGAATCAATCCCTTCCAGGTATGCGGGGTTATGAGTGGGTGTTTCCTTCCACACCATGACCAATTTCTATCTAAATATGAGAATTTCCTATGATCAAGTTATGGGGTTTCTACTCAAATGCATGCAGATCTTTGATTTCTTTGTAGGTATGAATTGATTATGATTTTATTATCGAATTGCGAAGCGTGGGCTGATTTTATAATAATTTCATTTAAAAATATGTTTTCTTATGAATGTTGAAGCCCATTGATGATATGATCATGAAAAGTTAGATTTGTGAAGTAAATGTGATAACGATGAGATATTATAATGAAAAACATTATTTGAAGCTACGCATGTTTATAATTGTGTTTTACAATGAGAATATAGTATTTCTAAGTATGATAAAGCCTTGGGCAATGCCCACATGTTAAGTTTAAATGAGGATTTTCCCGAACTAAGCTTACCACATTGTTTTGGAGCAAAGACTCCCAAATTTTTTATATTTCAACACGAGGTATGTTTGAATTAAATCTTCCTATGCATAGCTTACCACATGGTTTTGGAGCAAAAGGCTCCCAAGTATGTTTCAGCTTGTGGTATGTTTGATCTAAAACTTCTCACATGCATGATTTTGTAAATTTGGATGTATTTAATCATTGAGCTTCATCAATAGAAGTGTTTAAAGCACAAGTATTTGATGTAGAGCATTTGCATGTTTTTGGGAGAAAGAGTCTAGCACCGAGCAGGCTAGGGTCGATCACCATATGCCCATAACTACTCGCCAACGTAGGATGATACTATTATGTTATTAGGACCTCCCTTGTAAGCTACTCACACGACCCTAATGGCCCTTGAGCGATGTCGATATTATGGTAGCGTCATGGCCTGACAAAAGGTTTTGGACAGCTCTTCCCCACTTGAGTGTAATAGTTGGGACCACGTAGCTCTATCGTGGTATGTCGGTTAATTGACGAGTCTCCCATTGTTCTATATGATTCGAATGTGCATATTCATTTCTCATGATTAATATATACATTTCATGTTCTAAAAGCAGGTCTGAATCAATGTTAGTTTTCTATAAATATGTATTGCAACTTTGAGTCATTCGAGTTAGTTTGACGTTTAAAGATATGTATTGTCATGTTATGAAAAAGCCATGATTTCGAAAGAATGCATGCAAGCCCTACTCTCAGTTCACTGATGACATGTTTAATTAACGCATTGTGTTTTAAAGAATTTTTAATTCTTGTGTCAAGTCTTTCTACCTTGCATACTCAATTAATTCCACGTACTAACCACATACTTTCTATAGTATATTGTTTCATGATGCCAGGACCCGGCTCTCATCTTCAGCCCCGCTCTTAGACAACTTTTCGAGTGCTTGTACGCTTATTGGTGAGTCCTCATCTTCTGAGGACCAGGCTATCTATCCCTTTCTTTATGTATTTTAGTTTTCATATTGTTGAGTTAGTTAGGGTCTTTTCCCATCTACTCGTCATATATAGAAGCTATTCAAACATATATATGTATTTAGCTTCAGATTTTATATTATGATATTTATATTCCAAGCTGGACTTCCTCTATTATTGTATTGTCGATTATTCAGTCTCTTGAATTTGGTGCAAGTGTATTACGCCATGCCATGGGCCGACTTAGGGTCTCTAAAGGGAATCCTTGTCTTGTGTACGATCCAGGGCCTTCGTTCGGAGTCGTGACAACTTGGTATCAGAGCACAGGTTTTTGAAGTGTCTAGGGTGTCTAAAAGCCGCATTGAGTAGAGTCTTTTCATATGATTGTGAAGCACGCCACGCTATGACGAAGATTACGAGAGGTCTAGAAATGTTACTTATCATGATCTATACCGAGGACGATGAAAATCTTTCTTTCTACCTTTCTAATTCATGCTATTCACGATTGTAGAATTATGGCTCCTCGAAGAGTGAGCGGATGAAGAAATGGAGATGGTGAAGGCCATGGGATGACAATAGTCATGGGCATCGGCAAGCCCCTGATTGAGAGCCCTAGGCACTGAACCAACTGCCATATGTGGGACTGGGTCTCTATTCAGATGCTTGCGCGAAAGCGCCAGTCGCTCAGATCAATCAGCAGGCCATTGCGCATGGTCCTCAAAATGGCAATGTAGAGACGACTCGAGTCAAAGACTTCTTGCGGATGAACCCGCCGGAGTTCCTTGGTCGAGTCGATAGGACCCACATGAGGATTGGTTCGTGGATGAGATTGTCAAGATCACCCAGTCATGGGGAGTGAAGATAGGGTCGAGTGCGCTGAGTTTTCCTCTTATCAGCTAAAAGGGATCGCGCACATCTAGTTTTGCCAATGGAAGGATAGCAGGGTCGCAGGAGCAGGTTCGGTCACTTGGGAAGAGTTCCATGTTGCATTTCTAGACCGGTTCTTCCCTCGGGAGATGAGGGAGATAAAGACAACTGAGTTCGTGAATTTGAAGCAAGGGAGAATGAGTGTACAAGAGTACGCCCTTGAGTTCACTCGCTTATAGAATTATGCCCCGGAGTTGGTGGCCGTCGGAGGATGCGGGTAGGTAGATTTGTCCATGGAAGTGGGCTATTTGGACAAGGATTTTAGGAGCTGCTATGCTCCATCAGGATATGGATTTCCACAGTTAGTGTTGTACGCCCAACAGATGGAGGCAGCGCATTCAAGAGAGGCCAAGAGGGCTGGACCGAGGACCACGGATTCTCCCGAGTCCGGTGGTGGGCACCGACAGACTCACCAGATATCATCCACCCTGGCTTCTTCAGCATTGAGTGTGCCATCTCGACCTAGACATGATTAGAGAGGGCGAGCACCAGGTTCCGGGGGTCAGAGCAGCAGACCCATAGATTCTAGCATCCCAGCTTGTCACAACTGTGGTTAGGGGCACACGAGGAGCTAGTGTTTGGCAGGTTCAGGTGCTTGTTTTGGGTGTGGGCAGCCCGGACACATGATCAGAGATTTTCCAGTTGTTAGACAAGATCAGGTTGGGGGCCGAGGCCCAGCTTCCAACTCAGCAGCCCCTCCCGCACGCTCATCATATCAGGGGGCATCTACTAGCATAGCTGCCTATCAGCGCTAGAACATTCTAATCAGCGCTAGAACACATTCTATGCTTTAGCATCCCGTCAGGAGCAGGAGGTCCCCCAGATGTGGTCACTGATATTGTATGAGTCTTCCATATTGATGTTTATGCTTTGATGGATTTAGGGGCTACCTTGTCTTTTGTGACACCTTATGTGGCCAGTAGCTTTGGAGTTAGTCCTGAAGTTTTGTCAGAACCCTTCTCAGTTTCTACTCTAGTAGATGACTCAGTTATAGCTAGACAGGTGTATAGAGGTTGTCCAGTCTCAATCCTTCATAAGGTCACCTCAGAAGATTTGATAGAGTTATCCATGACCAATTTCAATGTTATTCTCAGCATGGATTGGCTATTTGCATGCCATGCTTTAGTTAATTGTAGAACCCGGCAGTAGAGTTCAGATTTCTTGGTGAGCAAGTCTTAGAATGGAAGGGTAGTTCAGCTGTGCCTGTAGGTCGATTTATTTCCTACCTTAAGGCCAGGAAGATGATTTCTAAGGGTTGCATGTACCATCTAGTTAGGGTTAAGATGTCGAGTTCGAAACCCCGACTATCCATTCAGTCCCAGTAGTATGTGAGTATCAAGAGGTCTTTCCTGATGATTTGCCAGGTGTTCCTCCCGAGCGGGAGATTGATTTCGGTATAGACCTTTTTCCCGACACACAACCTATATCTATTCCTCCTTACAGAATGGCTCCAGCCGAGATAAAAGAGTTGAAAGAGCAGTTGAAGGACCTGTTAGATAAGGGCTTCATTAGACCAAGCAAGTCTCCATGGGGTGCAGCAGTGTTATTTGTCTGGAAGAAGGATGGTTCACTTCGGATGTGCATTGACTATCCGCAATTGAACAAGGTCATCGTTAAGAACGGGTATCCTTTACCCAAGATTGATGATTTGTTTGACCAGCTTCAGGGTGCCAATTGTTTCTCCAAGATTGATCTCAGGTTCGAGTATCATCAACTCAAAGTTCGGGAGAGTGATATCCCGAAGACAGCCTTCAGGACGCGGTATGGTCATTATGAGTTTGTAGTTATGTCTTTTGGGCTAACGAATACTCCTGCAGCTTTCATGGACTTGATGAACAGGGCGTTTAAGAAATATCTGGATAGTTCATGATCGTGTTTATTGATGACATCCTTATATACTCTCAGAGCGAGGAGGAGCATGCCGCTCACTTGAGAGCAGTACTTCAGACTCTCAAGGATCGCCAATTGTATGCCATGTTCATCAAGTGTGAGTTTTGGTTGGACTCCGTAGCATTTTTTGGCCATGTGGTATCAAGTGAGGGCATAACGATAGATTCTCAAAAAATTGAGGTGGTGAAGAATTGGCCTAGACCGGTGAATCCTTCGGATATTCAGAGTTTCTTGGGTTTAGCTGGTTACTATCAGAGGTTTGTTGAGGGTTTCTCATCTATTGAAGCACCGTTGACCAAGTTGACTTAGAATAAGGTGAATTCCAAATGGTCGGAGGCTTGCGAGAAGAGCTTCCAAGAGTTTAAGACTCGACTCACTTCAACAACGGTGTTGACCCTACCCGAGGGTACCGATGGACTCGTGGTGTATTGCGATGCTTCAAGGATCGGACTTGGGTGTGTATCGATGCAGCGAGGAAAAGTGATAGCATATGCCTCTAGACAGTTGAAAGTCCATGAGAAGAATTACCCGACCCATGATCTAGAGTTGGCAGCAGTGGTGTTCGTATTGAAGATATGGCGACATTACTTATATGGGGTCATGTGGATGTCACGGACCACAAGAGTTTACAATATGTGTTCACACAGAAAGACCTCAATCTATGGCAAAGGAGGTGGTTAGAGCTACTCAAAGTCTATGATATGAGTGTTCTTTACCATTCGGGTAAGGCCAATATGGTAGAGGACACACTTAGTAGGCTCTCTATAGAGAGTGTGTCCCATGTGGATGTGGGAAAGGAGCTGGTGAAAGATATCCATCGACTTGCAAGGTTGGGAGTTAGGTTGGTCGACTCAACCGATGGCAGTGTTGTTGTGCAAAATGGATCAAAATCGTCCTTGGTGACTGATGTGAAAGCTAGTCAAGATGAGGTTCCGATGTTGGTAAAGCTGAAAGAAGCCGTCCTAAGTCAGAAGGTGGAGGTCTTCTCCCAAGGGGGAGATGGTGTGCTGAGGTACCAGGGTCGTCTGTGTGTTCCAGATGTGGATGATTTAAGGAGCCGGATATTTCTTGAGGCACACGGAACCAAGGATTCTATCCGTCCAGGTGCCACCAAGATGTATCATGACTTGCGAGAAATATATTGGTGGAATGGAATGAAGAGGGATATTGCAAAATTCGTCGCCAAGTGCCCGAACTGTCAGCAAGTAAAGGTGGAGCATCAAATGCCGGGAAGAATACTTAAGGACATCAACATTCCTACTTGAAAGTGGGAATAAATCAACATGGATTTCATAACAGGATTACCTTGTACCCGCCGACAATATGATTCTATTTGGGTGGTGGTGGACAGGTTGACTAAGGCTGCACATTTCCTACCGGTGAAGACCACAGACTCAACGGATGATTATGCCAAATTGTATATCCGAGAGTTGGTTCGGCTACATGGAGTGCCCTTGTCTATTATTTCAGACTGAGGTACTCAGTTTACCTCCCAGTTTTGGCAGTCTTTCCAGAAAGGGCTTGTGACTCAAGTTAAGCTCAACACAACATTTCATCCGCAGACGGATGGCCAAGCAGAACGAACAATCCAGACTCTTGAGGACATGTTGAGAGCATGTGTGATGGACTTCAAAGGTAGTTGGGATGATCACTTGCCCCTGATCGAGTTTGCTTATAATAACAGCCATCACTCTAGCATCCAGATGGCACCATTCGAGGCTCTTTATGGACGGAGATGTAGATCGCCCATCGGATGGTTTGAGGTTGGTGAGGCAGCTATGATAGGTCCTGATTCAGTTCATGAGGATATGGTGAAGGTTCAGTTGATAAGGGATAGGCTGAAAACTGCTCAGATTCATCAAAAGTTGTATGCTGATATGAGGAGGAGGGAGTTGGAGTTTGAGGTGGATGATTGGGTATTTCTGAAGGTATCTCCCATGAAGGGATTCATGCAGTTTGGGAAGAAAGGAAAACTCAGTCCCCGTTATGTTGGTCCCTACCGAATTATGAGAAGAGTTGGTAACATAGCGTATGAGTTGGACTTGCCCTCAGAGTTATCTTCCGTGCATCTTGTGTTTCATGTGTCGCTTTTGAAGAAATGTTTGGGAGATCCAGCTCTAGCAGTCCTGGTGGACAGCGTTGGGGTGAAAGATAGCCTTAACTATGAGGAGGTCCCGTTGGAAATATTGGATCGTCAGGTTCGGAGGTTAAGGAACAAAGAAGTAGCTTCAATTAAAGTATTATGGAGAAATAAACATGTTTAAGGAGCTACGTGGGAAGCCAAAGCGGATATGATAGATAAATACCCACACTTATTCTCTACTGGCTTAGTTCCGACTTGAGGTATCAATTTTGCTCTATGACTCAATTTAGTTTTCATGTTCAGTTTATGTGTTCAAGTTTCTTTTATGTCTATCGGTGTGTATGTGATTTGTGAATTCAATTCAGCTGTATATTTTGAATCGGAGGTAGTCATTCCGTAAATTGGATTTTTTAATCAAGCCAAGAGGAATCGATTTAGCAGTCCATACCAGGTAGATTTCGGAGTGACTGGCACTGAATGTCCTGTTTTCTACTTGTTTCCAACATTCAAGTACGAATGTTTTCAAGGGGGAGATGTTGTTATACCCCGGGAGCTCAAAGATCAGACTTGGGAGTTGAAACGGGGAAAAAGTGGGAAATTTTGTTGTAGCCTCAGGACGAGTCATCTCACGACTCGTGAGGACAATGCACGAGTCATCAGGTGACTCATGGGGGAAGGAAGTATAGTTGGGAAATTGGATTGGAAGTGTACCCGATGGAAGCTGACCACGACTCATTGGAGGAAGTAACGAGTCGTGGTGAGAGTCATGGGAAGAGGTGAGTGAAAAATGAAGAGGTAAGATAGAGTACCCAATGACTAGTGACCACGAGTCGTGGTCACCCCTGACAAGTCGTGAAGTGACCCGTTATGAGCCCAGAAGGATAGACAAGGCAGTATACTTGACGAGCAGGGTGACAAGTCGTTGCCATGGACCACGAGTCGTCAGGTCGTCCGTTAGGCCCACCTGGCAGTAATTTCCTGCGAATCGAGTAAGAGCATTTTTGTAATTCCTAAGTTTCTCAAGCCTAAACTACATTATTTAAGTCTTGTTTTAGTTGGTTTTAGGAGGGTAAAACCTATTCTAAGTTATTTCCTTCCATGCATGCAAACTTGAGAGGTTGAGGAGGTGATCTAGAGCAAGTCTTCAAGGTTTTCATTCAAATCCTTCTTGGGCAATCAGAGAAGTGGTAGAATCAATCCCTTCCAGGTATGCAGGGTTATGAGTGGGTGTTTCCTTCCACACCCATACCCAATTTCTATCTAAATATGAGAATTTCCTATGATTAAGTTATGGGGTTTCTAGACAAATGCATGAATCTTCGATTTCTTTACATAGGTGTGAATTGATTATGATTTTATTATCGAATTGCGAAGCATGGGCTGATTTTATAACGATTTCAATTAAAATTATGTTTATAGCCTTATGAATGTTGAATCCCATTGATGATACGATCATGAAAAGTGAGATTTGTGAAGTAAATGTGATAATGATGAGATATTATGATGAAAAACATGATTTGAAGCTACCCATGTTTATAATTGTATTTTCAATGAGAATTGAGTATTTCTAAGTATGATAAAGCCTTGGGCAATGCCCACATACAGTTTAAATGAGAATTTTCCCGAACTAAGCTTACCATATTGTTTTGGAGAAAAGACTCCCAAATTTTATATTTCAGTTTGTGGTATGTTTTGAGTTAAACCTTCCTATGCATAGCTCACCACATCGTTTTGGAGAAAAGGCTCCTAAGTATGTTTTCAGCTTGTGGTATGTTTTGAACTAAAAATTTCTCACATGCATGATTTCGTATTTGGGATGTATTTGATCATTGAACTTCGTCAATAGACGATGTTTAGTTTCGTTATATATGGTATAGAGCATTTGCATGTTTTTGGGAGAAGAGTCTAGCACCGAGTGGGCTAAGGGTCGATCACCCTATGCCCCAGAACTACGCGCCAACGTAGGATGATACTATTATGTTATTGGGACCTCCCTTGTGAGCTATCCCCAGCCCTAATGGCCCATGAGCTTGATATCGAATCATAGTAGCGTCCTTAGCCCTGGCAAGGTTTTGGACGACTCTGCCCACTTGAGTGTAATAGTTGGGACAACGTAAGCTCTATCGTGGTATGTCGGTTAAGTGACGAGTCTCCCATTGTTCTATATGATTCAGATATGCATATTCATTACTCATGATTATTATATACACATGCATGTTCTAAAAGCAAGGTTTGACTCAATGTTTATCTTTTCTATAAATATCATATTGCAACTTTGAGTCATTCGAGTTAGTTTGACGTATAAAGATATGTATTGTCATGTTATGAAAAGACCATGATTTCAGAAAGAATGCATGCAAGCCCTACTCTCAATTTACTGATGTTTATATTTAATTAACGCATTGTGTTTAAAAGAATTTTTACTTACTTTAGAGGTCTTTCCCTACCTTTCATACTCAGTACATTCCACGTACTGATCGCATACTTTCTATGCTGTATCATTTCATGATACAGGACCCAGCTCTCAGCTTCAGCCCCGCTCTTAGACAGCTTATCAGAGTTAGCGTCCTCTTATTGGTGAGTCCTCATCTTTCGAGGACCAGGCTATCTATCGTTTTCTTTATGTATTTCAGGTTTCATCTTGTTGAGTTAGTTGGGGTCTTGTACCATCAACTTGTCATGTTTAGAGGCTAGTCAGACATATGTATGTATTTAGCTTCGAATTTTATATTTTGATGTTATATTCAAGATGGACTTCCGCTATGATTGTATTGTCGATTATTCAGTCTCTTGGTTGATATAGATGTATTCTTATGCCATGGGTCAACTTGGGATCTCTCGGGGCTCCCTGTCCCGTGTCGCGATCCGAGCCTCCGTTCCGGTCATGACGCACAACAACAACAGGTTGCAGCTCAACAACAGGCCATTATAAATGAGATACATATGTCCATACATGAGTTGGAGAGGAAGATGGGTTAGATTACTTCTTTGTAGCATGGTAGGCCTGCGGGTGACTTACCAAGTGACACAAAAAAGAATCCTAAGTAGGTGATGTCCATTTCATTGAGAAGCGAAAGGGAGTTATCTATAGTTCCACCTCCACATGAAGAAGATGAAGTGCTGCTAGAAGAGGAGCTAGAGTGCAGAAGGAAAGTACACCTCCCCCACCATTCCCATAGAGGCTAACTCCAGTACCTACCATAGAGTCCGCACAGAAAAAAGAAGTTCAGGGAAAGGTTGCTGCGCAACATGAAAATGTAGTTGAGAGACCTCCGTCATATTTCCATAAAGGTTACAAAAAAATAATAATAAGAAAAGAAAGGATGAAGCTAGGTTCAAGAAGTTCCTTGATATTTTGAAGGAGCTACGCATAAACATTCCTATGATTGATGCTCTAAAGGAGATGCCAAATATGCAAAGTATCTGAGGGATGTGGTTGCTTGCAAGTGGAGATTGAACAAGTTTGAGACAGTTTCACTTACTAAAGAGTGCAGCTCAAGGGTGTTGACTAAGATATCCCAGAAGCTAAAAGACCCAAGGAGTTTCACCTTCCCTATACAAATTGGTGAAATAAAGTGGGGCGAGCTCTCTATGATTTGGGGGAAAGTATCAATTTGATGCCCTTATCTGTGTTCAATACACTTAGTTTTAGAGAACCGAGACCCACTGTAATCACTCTGCAGCTGGCCGATAGATTGTATATCACTCCAAATGGCATCATTGAGGATGTTCTCATGTTGGTAAGTTTGTGATTCCTGATGACTTCATAATTCTTGATTTTGAAGCAGATAAAAAGGTGCCATTCATATTGGGGTGACCATTCTTAGCTACTGGAGGGGCCATCATCAATGTAAGAGTGGGAAAGCTCAAGATAAGAGTACATGATGAGGAGGCCACTTTTAATGTGGATAAATCTATCTCTACACTTTCACACTACAAAGACTTATACATGATCACAGAGGTGGTCCATGATAAGTGTAGGGTGGAGTAAGAGGAAGCTGAGAAACTCTGTGGAGAAGTGATAGGAGAGAGCCACGTCAAGTTGCTCATATTTGGAGTGTGGCTGAAGCATAAGCTGAGTGGTGATGAGATAGAGTAAAAGAAAAGAAGAAAGGAATTTGAGAATCCTTCGAAAAGGAGGAGAAAATGCTTGAGGGTTTCTTGAGCTGATAGTTCCATCATGTTGCGATGTTAAATGAGGTGCTTGTTGGAAGGCAATACAATTTGTAATAGTGTAGTTTTATAGTATCATTTTTGGTTGTTTTGTGTGCAGAGAAGGGGAGTCTGAGTACCCAAAATTAAAGATAAGGAGCACGTCTTGAGCTTAAGTGTGAAGTCGTGCAACCCATGAGTCATAGAAATATGTTGCTAGCTAGGCCTTAGAGGGTCTCAAGGAATATTTCTCACCCATGTCTTATTTTATTTTATAGATGCTCCGAGCACAAAGCATAACTTTAAGTGTGGGGTTAGGGGATATCTTTTAAAATTTTGAGGTTAAAGGTGAGTATGCCATCAAGTTTTTATTTGAAAAGTTTCAAAAAATAGCATGGCTCATCTACCCTTCAATTTTTCTTATGTCCTCGGTTCTTTTTCGGAGGGGAGACCTTTGAATCGGATAAATATTTTATTTTTTAGGAGTAGTTTTAACTTTTTTAGGAGAAGAAAAGGCTTTTCCTGACGATGGATGGTTGACAATCGTCTTACAAAAAGTTAGTCATTAGGAACCCATTTGAATGCTAGTTTCTCAGGTTATGTGCTAATTTGACCAAATAATGAAAGTATTGGTTTTTGAAAGTTGAAAACATGATGTGGAAAAATATGAATGACATCTTTTTGAGACACCTAGACTCATTTTCTAGACTCTTCTGTGATGGTATTGATTTGATATGGATTTCTTTTTATTGTTTGCCTAATTGAGGGTCTACGTGAATCCATATCGAGTTTAAGATGTGCCATGTGTGTGTGAGATAATTTCCATATATTCCGTACTTTCATATTGATGTTTAGAACTTGCCAGTATGTGTGCTAAACGAAATGAAGGGTGTTGAATTTAGGAGATTATATAGGCATTTCTTGGTTAGCCTACTTTTATCATATGAAGTATTTACCCATTCGCGATATCCTTAGTTAGCCATGTTGAGCCTTTAGCCTATTTTTTGGTAGCCATGTTAGAAGCTAAATCCCTTTTTGTTCTAATAACCTTTATTTGATCCAAATGACTTCTAAAACACTTTAAAATTAAAAAAAGAGAAATTTTATACGAAAGGAGAACAACTGAAGAAAAAAGGGGGAATATAAAGTGCGGAAGTTAGAAGAGAAGAAAAAAGGCGAAAAATGTAAACCAAGGAAGGTGATGTTAGTAGAAAGATGAGAAAAGAGAATGAATAAGCCGAAATGAATAAATATTATCAAGAACTCCCTACTACTATCCCAAGTTGCAAGAATTTCAATCTAGGGAAGGCATAGGGAGTAAAGTAAGAAGATCAAAGAGTGTGCTAAAATTGAAAAAAAGAGTAAAGTATTAAAGTGTAGGGAGGTTAGCCACTATTCTGGATAAATAATCTCTACCTGTCCCTTAGCCTACATTTTAACCATTTAATTCCTACTTGATTCTAGCTTTGACATTCTTTTATTAGTGGAGTATTTACACTATGGGCAAACCTACGGTTCATCATATGTTTCATGAGAATTTCTTTGTGAGAGTGAGCATGAATTTCTTAATTTATACGCCCGTACATATGATTCTTTCATATTCTTGTGAAAAAAAGGTGGGCAATTCTCTTGTTTGTGAGGGCACATGGTTGACACAGGATAGGTAAAATATTGGATCGCTTGATTAGGTGACAAGTTTTTGTTACCAATATTCACAGAGCTTGAGTCAATTCTTGAGGTTAGTTCATCTTAAAAGGTTGTTCTTGAGCTTATTTTGAAAGATGAGGCATGTTGTGTTAAAAACTTGCAATGTCGATGTGGTAATATTAGTTGTAGCTTGAGTAGACCTATTTAATTGGTGTAAGTCCATATAGAGATAAGGTATAGAGATTAAGTTACTTACTTGAGGATGAACAAAGGTTTAAGTGTAGGGTGTTTATGAGAGGACAAAAGTATGTATTTTTAGTCTCTATTTTCCTCACATTTTAGTACTTTTGTCATCTCTTTGAGTATCATTTATATGGATTATGGTTGTATTCCTATGTTTGACTTTATAGGTTCTTAATAAGTTAATTTAGTGGAAATCGACCCAAAAAGAGCTATAAAGGAAGGTGCGGAGCTTTGGAGCAACTTTAGAGGTGTTCCTGGACAAAACCAAGATGGTGCATTGGTTGGCGTAGTGCACCAGAGCCCAAACTTTAGAAAAATACAAGTCCAGAAACTGGTGCACTGGCTGGTATGACGCACCTAGATCAAAACTTAAAACGAAAAATTCCAGCAAGTTGGCGAAATAGTTGGCGCAGAGCGGCAGGCCATAAACTTCAGCAAAATTTTTCCTAACACTCTGTGAGATAGCTAGCGTGGCGTGCTAGAGGTAAGTTCAGAATAATCTTTTCTAACACTCTAGAGACATAACTGGCATGGTGCACTAGAGGTAGAACTTCAGAAAAATCAAAAGTCAACAGGATGGTGCAACAACTGGCACAGTGCGCCAGGGCCATCTTGGAACCCAATTTTTGGAACTTTTAAGCCAAAATTAAGCAGGGCTAAGGGGGTATTTTCCATTTACCACATATATGAACCCTGACTTTTTAGAGGATTATTTTACTAGTGTTAGACGAAATTGGAGAGGAGAGCAAGGGCATGGCGAGTTTCTCTCTTTGGGTTACTTCTTTTCTTAACTTTTTATCATCTTTCTCTTGTAAAATCATTAATTCCCTTAATGTTTTGGGAATCATGAGTGGCTAAACACTTTAGTTCTAGTATTTAGGCATGAACATGAAGGTTGAATGTTTATTTTTTTATATTTATCAAATCTTTCTATTATTGAGTTATTTATTTCTTCTTGCTCTGAATTATTTGATTATTTGACGAAATAAATAATCACTATATACGAATTGTTAATTGAACTTGGAAAAGAGTTGCGAGGGAAATAATAAGAAATAGGGCTAGTTTGTGAGCCTTATAGGGAAAGGGGAACGATTCGCTAATGTGAATAGGAATATACCCATTAGTCTTGCTTAGTTAATACAGACGAAATCTTACATGCACTTCACTATTTTTTATGACCATAGAAATATAGATGTTGGAGTAGTCAAGAGTCTTAGAGTTATTGGAAATGATATTCAATTAAGTAATATCAACCTGCAACTAGTAACTCAGAAAAGCGAATAAGTATAGCAATTTAATACTTCAATTGGATTGCCAAAATTGCCAAGACTCTGGATCTTTTATATCACTTGAGAACCAACCAATCATTTATATATTTTCTTAAGTCTTGAATTTATTTAGTTAGTAGTATAAACAATTCTCTAAGAAACATTTGTTTTTTTGAATAGTTTGAATAAGATTTTAATTTGGACAAATAATCTAACAAGTCCCTGCGAGTACGTTATTTAGACTTCAAAATCCTATATTAATTGATGACCATGTAAACTTGTGTGTGCGTTTGGACGCATTTGATGTCACTCAAATCCACTCCTAGTATCGGGTTGTGTAAATGATTGATGCAAATATAGAACCCAACAAGGAGTTGGGGTCGAATCCCATAGACCAGTTTTAACCCAAACTATCTAGTGCTAAATAGTAAAGTATTGCAAGATTAGGATCTATTTGGATTGTAAGTAATAGAAATTAATTACGACTACAGACTGCACTAAGCTAGGGTTGTAAGTAAGTAGAGATTATTCTAGGAAAGTGACCCCAATATTGTGTCGATCCCTCTAAATCACCCAATATGAGAGAATTGAGAGTTGACTAAGGATGAACATGCAAGAAATTTACTTAGGCAACCCATGGGTATCTTTCAATAGCACCATAGGTGTTAATCTACTTTAATTTTATCAAATTGAAGAGAACTCCCTTCTACCCAATTGCTTGTTTGCCAATTTGGAATTCAACCTATGTCTAGGAGAACCCATTAGACAAAGGTTATGCGCTGAGTCATTGTTGATTTATGCTAATCTGACCTAAATTTTCTCTTTCAAGCCTCATAAAGGTAATTGGGCAGGATTGGATGACTCTCATCACCAATCACACACCACAAAGCAAAAATCAATCAAATATTCATAAGCCCAAACTCAATTTTAACAAATTGAGATCATTAGGGTTGTGAACCCTAGATCTGGGTTTAGTTACCCATGGCTAGAAGAAGAAAAGCAAAGTAATAAGACTTTCTTACCAAAAGAAATTAAAATCTTCACTTGATGAATGAGAATCTTCAATTACAAAGCTAGATCTACAATCTACTATCTACTAGAAACTAGGGCAAAAATTAGCTAAGTTCTACTCTCTCTACTAAGTATGAACTAAGGAATGTAAAAACTCCTAGAAAAATTACAAGAAAAATGTATTTACACTATGCCTGAAAAGCCCATTTAATTTGAACATCGGAGTGCTAGGTGTGTAGGGACAGTCCATCCTTTGAAGGACGAACTGTCTTTTGAACCATCTTTTACTTTTCAGCTTCTGTCCCTTGACCTGTCTTCCTTTGAGAGATGGATCATCCTTTGGAAAGACAACCCGTACATCACTCTGTACTTTAGAAATTCCATTCTACCGAGCTTTGGTCAAATCTTCAATTGACGGATTGTCTTTTTAGAAGACGGTCAGTCCTTTCTACCATACTTTAAGGACCCATTTTATTGGGTTTCTGGAATCTATAGTTGGGAAGAGACAGACTGAGGGGCATACCATCCTTCAGACAGATGATCCATCTATTTCCTCGTCTTTCGTGTAGTTTCTAGCCTAAACTCCTTTCTTCTTCCAATGTCTTGGGATCCTGTAACATAGAGTAATAATGTTAGTTTCTTCTTAATTTTAACTCCTAAGGGCATGCAAAATGCTATGAAAAGAAGCAAATATGTGTCTCTAATCTCCGGCACATCAATACCTCCAACTTAAAGCATTTACTTGTCCTCAAGCAAATTAAGAAGAGAAACTATCCTACGCATAACTAATGTCTCGGATTCATAAATTATCATAACTAGGGTGGTTGTCAACAACAACTACTAACACATAAAATTCAGTCCAACCACCCCCTCCATCAATCAAAACAAAGTTTTCTCATAACCATTTAAACTAAGCATGCAACCTCTACTTATGACATTATCTCAACATGCACAGACCCAAATTAGAGAAGTGAAACATGCTAGCCATTCAAATCCACATGTAGTCACAATTAGACCAAGGAAAGTGTCCTTTTATGAAGTAATGGCAACACACATAATAAGGACACACAAGATCAAGAGAGAAGAGAAATGGACTCAACTCTCACAACAAATTTCACAAGATAGCTCACAACTACCATATGCCCTGTCATTTACTCAAGTGCCTTTCTTTTCGGATATCCGGGTTGAGATCACATAAGGACTTTTTTAGGCTTTTAGTGACTCACTTACCATACTTGACCACTTCATCACGTTTCAACAACCTTTTTACCTTTTTGATCCCTTCTCTTTTGACAACTTTTCACACCCCAAAGTATTTTTGTGAGTTCAAAGTTTACTTTTCTCTTTTCTCTTTTGTATTCTTTTCTTTTTCTTTTTTAGCTCATTACTCAATTACACCTTGGGGTATGCTCATACCACATCTTTTTAGCCTATTTATTTCCTGCCCTCCTTATCATCACCAAATCACAACATTTTGCTCATTTTCATTTCTTTTCAATGTGTTAAGGAGGATGGGTTCAAAAGAGGGTCAATTTCAGAATCGGTTTTAAGTTCAATTGCGGTTGATCAATAAAAAGGGTCAAAAGGCTCAAAGAGGGAGACTAGGGATACATGTATCATTTGGTAGTTCTCTTTAGCCATAAGTGGCTTTTGAAGCACAAAGAAGGTATAAGTTCATCTCTACAACCCATAGTCAATCCTAGATTCAGGCACAAGTAGCAAGGCAAGTTCTAGAGGTGATCAAATCAAGTGAAAGAGCAATTTTCCTCTCCCACATTGGCATATTGATATAAAAATGACTAACAAATTACTCTTAATTAGGAACACATTGACAATATGTCATATCACTAATGGAGATATACAACTTAATATCCAACAATTACGGTAAAAGAATTTTGAGGGGGGGAGCATTGTTTTCAAAAATCAGCTCAAGTATGCGAATAGCTAGATTGCCACCACCACCTAAGTCAAAAAAAATCTATTTATCCTAAGATGACTTAACAAAGCAGGCTGGTACCCTTAACAAAGTTACCTAAGCAATCCATCATTGGGCCCATGCACTACGACACTTAACTACCTTAGTTTTGCAAGATTCAACAGAAAGTAACCGTCTCGGGAAAGAACCATGACTAAGAAAACCAAGGAGGGATATACACTATAAAAGCAAAAAGAAGCTAATCTAATAATGAAAAAGAAGAAGCTATATTAAGAAAACTGTAAAAATGGACTACATAGATCACAATCCATACATCAATAACTCATCAAATGCATACAACCATACAAATAAGATTTTTGAGACAATCAATCATTATACACACATCCACAATATCCACCCCACCTAAAGAGAATGCAGTATCCTCAACGCATATACAAAACAAAGTAAAAAGGGGTAAAAAGGTATTACAAACTTTCTATAGCACTCAGACCGCGCTACTGCTCATTATTTTGGCGGTGGTACAAAGGTGCTATGCTCTATATCATGAGCACAACCTTGGGTGTGCAACAGTGATGTCGCTATCGCTCTCTTGAGGGCCTCTGCCTCGACAGTGGATAGCTCTAACTCTATTGGTGGAGTTTCCAGGATTGGAGCCTTGCCTTAGCTGCTGCTGAGGCATGAACTGCTGTCTGGGCCAAAGTTTGAGTAGGAACCTGCTCCTGTGTAGTACTGGCCCTGGTAACTGGGACCGATAGTGGTGGTATGGGCTGAGTCTGAGCTGGTGGGACAGGCACCGCTCATTGAATAAAATTTATAATGTTGGCTATAGGCGGTTTCCTATCCACCAGAGATATATACACCTCAATTGACTACTGCGCACACATTTGCATATCAAGAACAATAGCTTTAGTCTCCTCGTGATGACCTTGGTGTCGTCCCTCATCTTGGTGATATCAGTCACCTAGAGAGCATCCATAAATATATCCTCCCCCAATAAGATAAAAACCCCTCCCGCTGACATAGGGCTGTGATAAGGCAGGGAAATGAGAGGGAGGTGGAATTTTGTACCGCCCTATCCTTCATCTCCACGCTGACCATCTAACCAATGTCAATACTCTTCTTGGCACGGTGGATGCCATGGCAAGAGCCTGTCCAAGTGGTAGTTTGTTATCGCTCTTTGTTGGGTAGACTCTACTGTAAACCACATTCCACAAAAACTTGGTGGAAAGACAGATGTCTCTTTTGAAGATGTTGGCTATACCAGACACAACCCAAATCGGTGTACCTCTAGCTATCACGTCGGCTATCCATCCTTTAGCCTGTCTACCTGATCACGGGCAAAAATAGCATGCCCGAGATACGCTTTATAACTTAAATTAGTCTTGTTTATCTAAGTTATTTTATACATTTTCATGTGATTTTATAT
>JACEIK010002654.1:147154-159373 GCA_018107945.1 Datura stramonium
CCTGTGGGTTCGACAATCCGGTTCTTAAAAAGAGCCACTATATTACTTGCACGACCCGTACACTTGCGGACGCGCTCGATGTGAAAAAGAGTCGTCACTACCTCTATCAACAACCTTATCATAAGCTGAAGTATCCACCATCTCATAATCATCACCCAAGTAAAATTGATTGATCACCTCTGGGCTGATGTCAACCGATACCCTATGGATCACCACCGAGGTTAATAGCTCTATATGCATCTTCAACATTGGGTTCGACCTCAAGAGGGTCTCCCCATAGACTGTATACAATTCCTGAACTAGTGTCTAGATATACCGACCCACTGGCCGAAACAGAAACTCCCAATGCTGAAACTTGAGCTGCTCCATAATGTTAGGATATGACTCCATAATGCTGAAACCCCGACAGATCTACCATTAACCGTGCTGCGGCCTTGCAAATAGGGCTCCCGAGCACCCTGGACTTCCTACATAAGCATGAACATCTCCTCCCCTATTTTTGTCTCAAATCTACTATTGGGAAAGATGAGGTCTGACTAGATGATTCCTCCTCAACGGACTCGCTGGAGGAAATCTCTATCTGGGGCCGCTGAGATTGGGCTTGGTCATGGTCATCATCAGACTAGGATGAAGATCTGAAGCCGGTGTCTCAGTGGATGCCACCCAAGCTGATGGAATGGGTGACACCTCTACTCTCCTTCTACTTGGAGGCAAGTATTTCTCCTCGTCCTCGTCCACTAAGCGGGACCTCTTAGGTGTACTTGACTTGCCTCCTCGGTGTAATGCTTTTTTGCATCCTATTTACCTCTAATCATGCACAAATTTCTTAGAACATGGACTCAGGGTATCACGTAAACAATAGAAAATTAATAAGGGATGGTTGAAGGGACAGTCTGTACCTTCAAAGGATGGACCATACCCTATTCGAGTCCGAAAGTTCAAACTTATTGCATCAATGTATGGTTCAAGGTGTGGTTTGTCCTTTGAAAGGATGGTCCATCCATTGAATCGTACTTTGACTCAAATGGTTGGTACTCATGGGTTCAAATGATGGAATGAAATACGGTCCATCTTTGCGAAAGACTGTTGATGAGTTGGTGATTTACCAACTCATTTGTCTTTTTAAGCATAAGCTAAAGGGAGGATATTAGGGGAAGCAGTGAGTGGAGATTCCCCTGCAGAGAGCCGGATGAGGGGAGACCCTCACGTCCGGTTCGGAGGGCGGGGATATCCCGACCCTACTATCATTATGCCTTTGCAATGTTACTTGGTTCAACTCTATTTGTGACCTTTTCTCGTATGTGGGACTCTCTATCTTCTTGGGTAGATAATCGATCGTCTTTCATTTGGATAGTGAGTAGTTTTTATAATAATAAGTCATGTCAATAATAATAGAACTGGAGGAGTGAAATCCACTGATTTGTTTTCACATAAATTAGGAAGGTTTTACGCCTTTTCTCTTCTTGTGTACAGGAATTTGACTTAAACAAATAAAATGAAAGAATTAAATTGAAAGCAATCTATTGGAAAAAAAAGGGACATGTGTGCTGCACATAGGCACTTGCGAAATGCAATTGCCAAGGAAGAGAATCTGAAAAAATGTGTTGAAACCAAGCCTGTGAGCCGCAGATAAGCATCTGCAGACCATAGATTTCCCTACATATGACCTATAAGAGCACTGTCTAGGCCTGAAGAGTAGCATGCGAGCCGCAGATTTGTACTTGTGGAACGTAGGTCTCGCACAAGTGACCCGTGTCACTATTGAGGGAACTTTCGTCCAGATTGAGCACAAGTGTACCTGGGAAGCTTCCAAGGACAATTTTGGAAAGCTATTGCAAAAGGAATTTCAGAGATTCTACCCCAGCTGTACATACACACATTATTTCATATTGATTTTGTAGAGAGAAGTTGATAGAGATAGAAAGGAGAGTACAATTTACTTGTCTTCTTCAATTTACATTGGGCAAGAACTCCATTGTTGTGGATCTTATGCTTGAAATTACTTACTTAATATGATGAATTTGGAGAAATTCCTTATGGCTATAATTTCTCTTTCTTTACTTATGAGTAGCTAAGTTTCTTGCTAGGGATGTGTGTGCATGATGACTGTCTAGATTTGATTGGGTGTTGATGAATTATTCTTAGATTTGAGTAGTAAGCATGGATCTATTATTTCTTCTATGTTTTAATTCAATAATTGATGGTTGCAAACATTGATTTAGCTTTTTTATCTGGGTTTTGCTTGAAAGAGGGAAGTGAGGTTTGGGTGAGCATCCAATAATGAGGAATTGGGTGTTTGATCCTTGGGTTTGAGCTAGAAATAGTCAATATCCATATTCATACTTTATTAAAGGGTTAAGGCTAGAGAGAGTTTAATCCTTCTTCAAGCTTTGTTGGTTGATTTGTGATTGTAGATTTGGGGTTTGAGAAAACACAAGTTAAGAGCATCCTTTTGGTTGAGAAACATAGGGTGTAGCTATACCCAATGCTCTCTATGATCTAATTGAATTTAAGACATTTTAATCAACCCCTATCAAGTTAATGCCCCATTAAATTCACACCCCTAGTCACTCTCATTGATTGCAACAAATCGCTTGACCCTGCTTTGTTTCACAAATTTGATATCAATACTTGCTTCTTTTTCCCCCAATATTTACTTTATATTGTTTAGACATGACTCTAGCTAGTTTGAGTTGATTTGCAACTTTTGGATAATCTCTCCTCAATCTCTATGGGATTCAACCCTGACACTCATTGGAAATTTGTTTTTTGATAATGACCGTAGCCATCTCCTTTAAAAGGGAGAGTTGTATTGAGCGTTATAAAAAAATGACGCCGTTTACAAGGATTGAGATGGGATTGCCATTTGTTGTTTATTGATTCAAATTTATTTTGCATCTTGTGTTGTTTTTACTTTGTTTTGTGTTTTTGTTAATTGTTTAGGAGTGCAAAGATGAACCACACTAGTGATGCTGGTAGCATGGATAGTTTCATGGATGTGGAAGATGAGCCCATGGCTAGAATGTAGCTGGTGCCATTCATCTACCACCAACGGTAGGGAATGTCGTATTCCATGTGACAAGCACCATGTTACATCTTTTGCAAATGAAAGGACTGTTTGGTGGACTAGCTAGCGAGGATGCTAATCGGCATCTTCGGAGCTTCATTGAAATTTATCAACCATCCAACATATCTAATATCAGGCAAGAGTCAATACGCTTGAGGTTATTCCCATTCTCTTTAACGGAAGAGGCTACGACATGGTTGGAGGAGCTGCCTCCTGGGTCCATTACATCTTGGAACAAGTTAACTGAAGCATTCCTTGATAGATTTTTTCCATCCTCTCAAATGCTTCAACTACGTGATGAGATCACAAACTTTTGACAACTCCCCATAGAACCCATTCATGAGGTATGGCTGAGGTTTAAACAAAAGTTTGCCATTTGCCTAAATCACAGACTGCCGGATGGGTACTTCTTCAAAGTTTTTATTGGTCCCTTGATTGAATCAACAAGTCTGTGGGAAATAATCTGGCTGGTGGTTCAATCATGGACCAGAACTACAAACTTGCCAAGGCACTCTTGGATCAAATGACTAAGACCAATCGGGCATGGCACACCAGGGAGACAAAGGTGTCCCTAAATGCATCTTTAAACCATATGATAACTGAAATGCAGAGAAGAGATGAAATGGTGGAGAAAATGATGACTCAAGTGGAGATGCTTGCAAAACATGTGATAGGGTCCAGAACCAAAGTGTTAACACTATTGGAGCCCAAGTATGCAACTCATTTGAGGAAGATGTTACCCAAGCTAGATATAATAAAGAATTCCAATACATGATGAGATAGTGGGTTCTAATCTCGGGTACCAAGGTGCCAATCAAGGCCCTTGGCATCCTCGGGATGGGAACCTAGGTTGGAGAGATGGGGAAGACCAAGGTTGGAGAGAGAGAGACAATTGATGGAGAAATTGTGGGCCCGAAAGAGAAGGGGATAGATACAATCATCGAAGTTTAAATCTATACATCCCTCCTCCAAAGTATGATATAATTCCAACTCAAGCAAGTTTTAGTGACCCAACAAATTCTAAGATTGAGGACAGGGACAATTGATGGAGAAATCGTGAGCCCAAAAGATAAGGGGATAGGTACAATCATCGAAGTTCAAATCCGTACATCCCTCCTCAAAAGGCTGATGTAATGCCAATGCAAGCAAGTTTTAATGACCCGACAAATCTTAAGATTGAGGACATGTTAGCTCGGGTGTTGAAAAAAGTAGAGTCAATGGATAATGGAGTAAAGGAGTTAAAAGGGGAGATATCCAATCTCGCCCAAACAGTGAGCTCTCACTCGGCCTCCATCAAACACCTTGAGGCCCAGATGAATCATTTATCCGCACAAATGAATCCTAGAATGAAGGACACTCTTCCAAGTGACATGATGCCTAACCCAAAGAATGAAGGCCATTGTATGGCAATTGTCACAAGGAGTGGAAAGGTAGTTGCAAATGCTGGTGCTAATCCTAATGTGGATATGGGTTCAAAGAAAAATGATGAAGAACTAAATGATGGGTTCCAAGTGCACCTATTGTTATTGATGATGATAAGATAGTGGAGGAGGTAGAGGTTGATAATCCTCCTTAGGTTATATGTGATGATGAAGAGGGAAAGAATGCCCCAAGTGCTAAAGGACAAGTGCCTAAGTGTCCACCTTCTTACCTCCAAAGGTTGATCAAGAAGAAAGAGGATAACCAATTCAAAAAGTTCATTGATATGCTCAACAACTTGTCTATAAACATTTCGCTGGTCGATGCTTTGTTCCATATGCCCTGATATGCCAAGTTTATGAAGGAGATTTTGAAAAATAAGAGGGGGTTGATATGGGCAAAATGGAGGTGTCACATCATTGTAGTGCGGTCATGGCTGCTCAAAAGAGATGATCCCAAAGAATTCACCATTCTTTGCACCATTGGGGTGTACTTGTTCAATAAGGCTCTATGTGACCCGGAGGAAAACATCAACTTGATGCCCCTCGTGATCTTTAAAAAGTTAGGATTTGGAAATCCCAATCCGACTACTATGAGGTTGCTCATGGAAGATCGATCTATCAAGTGCCTCGTAGGGATATTTGTTGATGTGCTAGTTAAAGTGGAAAGGTTCATCCCTTCCAGCGGACTTTGTTGTGTTAGATTGTTATGTGGACCTTGAGGTGCCCATTATCTTGGGTGCCAATTCTTGGCCACGGGGCACAATCTAGTGGTTGTCAAGCTAGGTGAGCTCAAATTTTGAGTCAGTGGTAATGAGGTTACATTCAATGTGTGCCAACCAATGAAACCACTAGATGAGTGCAAGGTGGTGGCCGTTATCGATGTTAGGGATAAGCAGGTGGATGTCCCTTATGAGGAGGTTGAACCTTCGGATTGATGTTGAATAGTGAGGTGAAACCATTGTGCCGCGATGTTAAATCAAGTGCTTCTTGGGAGGCAACCCCACTTCACTTTTTTATTATTTCTGTTGTTGTAGGAAGTTGGATTGTGAACAAAAGTTGAAGGAATCATAGAAGAGCATCTACGCAGGACTTGCAAAACGCAGGTCTCAATGTGTAGAGCGCAGGTGCCTCACAAGTTGGGTCTAGAATACCTGAGCAAAAGAGGATGAAAATGCCTCACTTGTGCCTCATCTGCAAAAACACAGTCATGGATCTGTGAGACGCAGGTGTGACACAGATTAGAGGCAGAATACCTGGGACAAATTATTCAAAAATAGGAGACATGCGTCTCACCTGTGAAACACAGACACAGATCTGCAAGACGCAGGTGTAAGGTAGACTCCAGGCAGTGCACTAGGAAATTTAAGACACACCTATGTTAGGCATGCATCTCGCAGATCCCATTCTGCGACCGCAAGTCCAGCGCAGGCGCAGGTATACAGAATATTAAAAGTTGACCAACCTATTTTGACTGACCCGACCCGAGCTCGACCCATGACTTTACACCTTCTTCTCCACTTCCCAAAACCCCTATTTTTTGCACCATTACACTATTTTCTCCACCTCTTATCTCTATACTACCCCACTAACTCCACACAACCTTTTCACCTTTCTCCCACCTATAAAACTCACCACTTTTTCTCTTTTGTTTCATCATAAAACCTTACACTATAGAAGAAAAGCGTGGGCCGGCTACTACCATCCTCATTTTGTGAAGCGCTTAAAGTTTCAACTCTTAATTTCTACTCACCTTATTTGGGTATACTCTTATTCTTCAATTTTTATTTTTGCTTATGAGTTGTGGAGCATTATTGCTGTTCGATAAAAATGACATTTCCCTATTTCCTTAATGTGTGTTCTCCATGCTATTTTAAAATTGAATTCTTGTAGGTATTTATGGGTGGTTTTGAAATTGCAAAATGAGTAAAAATTCTTGTTTCATTTGATTCTATATGATTAGTGCAATGTAATTCCATGAAATTGTAGATTGAGGGTGATGTCTAAGTATCCCAATTACTTGTGATGATTGAATTTTCATGATGATGGGTTGGGTGACGTCTTTCTTAAGGGAAAATCGTTATTACTTCTTATTTTTTTGATAATGTGGATAAAATGTAGTCATGCTAGTGAGTGTGTTGAGTTTTTGAAAATGAATTGCTTAATGTTCCCGATGATTGATGGGGTAATGTCCTTCTTAAGAAAAGTCATTGAGTAGTCATAATGGTCAAGTTGGTGTGATGTTGTTAGTATATCTTTCGGGGAAGTCTAAGACTCGTTAGATTTTGAATGTATTCAAACTTTCTTGAAAATTGAATTGAAAGCAGGTGTGTGGAAGTTGAGGCATTGTTGAGCAACTGCATGCCGCAGATATTGCTCTACAGAATGTAGGTTCAATGTAGGTATAGGTAATAGGCTATAGACTTACTGTCTCATACCTACATTCCACCTGCGTGCCGCAGATATCCATCTGCAAAACATATATGTAATGCAGATGCCTGTGACAAGTTAATAACATCCAAAATATATCCTTCATGCAAAAAATATACACGGCCGAAGTATCAAAACAAGTAACCCGATGGGTGTCGGGGTTGAATCCCACAAGGACTAGTGAATGATAGTTACAAGTGTCGGTTGAGAAATTGAAGTTAGCTTGCACTACATTGAGTTAACATAAAAACACATAAATATGGGGGGATTGGAGTTTGTAGTGAATTATGTTTGGTAATTCAGTGGAATAAAATAGCAAGATCAACAAGGTTGTCAATAAGAATGTGAAAGACTAGAGGTGTAGTGTAGATGATACACTAACTAGATAGGGACATGCTAGGTCATCTTATAAGTTCAATTAGTGTAAATAATCTTGGGAAGTGAGTAATTACAACTTTTCAGCCTTATAACTACCTCTTGTCTAGTCGTCGAAAGACACCCTATTTTCTGGAATGAAGAACAAAGACCCATCGGTTCACGGATTGAGATCGGCTAAATGACGGATGAGTCGCTGATGCTCACTGGAGTTAAGTGATGGCTCAGATAAGATAACCGACGTTCGCAAATTTGAACCGGCGTTTCGCCGGTATCGGCACCGATTCTAGAATAATGCTTAGGGGTAAAATTATCCAGCACAAAAAAAGAGATAGAAGATGCCCTATTTTCCTGGATATAAATACTAGATAATGTACTGTGTACTGGGGGAGAGATATAGAGAGCTGAGCATATCATGTCATTATTTCCATTCTTAGCTTTAGAGCATTCTCTTAGCAGAGAAAAGGAGATTTTGATAGATAAACATTGAAAAAGTACTCTTCTCTACTTCTTCTTAATAGTAAGTTACAACCATTGTTGGAGATTATTTTTGTGAATTTGATTTTACTACTCTTGTTATTAAATTTAATGAGTTTATTTATGAATGTGCTTTTGAATTTCATAATCATGAGTAGCTAAATCATTAACTAGAGGTGTGTGATGATGAATATTTAATTAGAGTGGGTATTGCTAGAGTCATCTTCATATTGTTTAAATAAGTATAAATCTGTTAGATTCTCTTTAGTCTATAAAGGAAGATCCATTGATTATGATATGGGTCTATTTATTCTTGTTTGATTGTTGCTTGTAAAAGAATAATTAAGTATTGGAAGAGAATTTAATAGTGGTTATGGATGAGAGATTGTGAAATTGGGATAGAAATAGATAAAATTGCAGTCTCATTCCTCATTAGTAGCTAATAGCTAGAAATTAGTGCAACTTCTAATCCAAATCTAATCGGGTTGAGCTAAATAATGGCTAGAGGTTTGACAAAACTCTAGTAAGAGGTAGTTATAAGGCTAAAAAGCTGTAATTACCCACTTTCCGAGATTATTTACATTAATTGAACTTATAAGATGACCTAGCATGTCCCTATCTAGTTAGNCTAGCATGTCCCTATCTAGTTAGTATATCATCTACACCACACCTCTAGTCTTTCACATTCTTGTTGACAACCTTGATGATCTTGCTATTTTATTCCACTGAATTACCAAACATAATTCACTACAAATTCTAATCCCCCCAAATTTATTTGTTTTTATGTTAACTCTACGTGGTGCAAGCTAACTTCAATTTCTCAACCAACATTTGTAACTATCATTCACTAGTCCTTGTGAGATTCGACCCCGACACCCGTCGGGTTACTTGTTTTGATACTTCAGTCGTATAAATTCTTTACATGAAGGATATATTTTGGACATTATAAAAATGGCGCCATTACCGGGGACTAACGCTTGATATTCTTGTGTTGATTGTTAACTTGAATTAGTTCCATATCATAGTGGTTGCTACTAACCTATCATGTGTGGCTCATGAGCAGTTTCGGAGGACGATCACCAGACTCGAAGGGGGTGCCTTGTGTGGAGACCATCAAGCTAGTGGACAAGATGTGGTGTAGAGAGGGGAAGAAAGATGCAATGTTGCTAGTCATGATGAAGTAGATGGAGTTGTTGATGAACTATATGAAGGGTTTCCATGCAAGATACAACCAAGCCAACCATGACTATGAGTATGTTTATTATGGAAACCAAGGTTGGAACAATGTTCAGTCAGTCGATACGAGTAGTCAGGAGAGCAATGAGTCAGTTCCATCCCATATGGAAAGTACTCTCAAAGTGGTGCTTGAAAAGGTCCTTTCAACTAAAGAGGGAGTTTAAGATTTACGGAGTAAACTCTTGGACCTAACAACCACTGTAAAGAGTCATGTTGTCATAATTTAACAATTAGAGGAGCGGGTGAACGAGTTAGCATCTCAGGTGGCAGCTCAAACAACAGAAAACAATACGGCCCCAATGTAGGCCATTGTGGATAATATATATTCGAGTGGGATATTGAGGAAGAGGTTGTTGGAGAACTTATTGTCGATGTTTTTTTTGAAAAGTGAAGAATTCGAGGAGGTTCATCATATGTGTAAGGAGATAAGCAATTATCCTTTCCCACCAAGAAACCTAGACCTTGATTTAAAGAATCGTACAACTCCTCCGTCACAGCCATCGATTGTGACCCCACAAAAGCTGGAGCTCAAACCCTTTCCCACTCACCTACAATATGCATACCTGGGGGAGAATAAAATGCTCCCGGTTATCATTTCAGTGAAGCTCAACCCATTGTAGATAGATAAACTCATTGAGGTGTTGAAAAGGCACCTTCGAGCTATAGGATGGTCAATAGCTGATATCATTGGTATTCCTCCGGGGATTTGCACGCACAAAATCAATCTTCAAGAAAATTGCAGCTCATCAGTTGAACATCAAAGGAGGTTGAATCCACCTATGCAAGAGGTGGTCAAGAAGGAGATTATTAAATGGCTAGATGCAGGGGTGGTATATCCTATTGCAGATAGTAACTAGGTAAGCCTGATACAGTGAGTGCCCAAGAAAGGAGGCATCATGGTTGTTTCAAATGAAAAGAATGAATTGATAGCTACTCATCCAGTCATGGGATGGAGAGTTTGCATGGATTACTGTAAGTTAAACTCCTGGACAAACAAGGATCATTTCCTAGTGCCATTTATTGACCAAATGTTAGACAACTGGCCTGTAAAGAGTATTATTGTTTCTTGGATAGATACTCGAGATACGCACTCGAGGATCAAGAAAAAATCACATTTACATATCCCTATGGCACTTTCGCATTCAAGAGGATGCCTTTTGGTCTTTGTAATGCCCATGCCACTTTCTAGAGATGCATGATGTCCATCTTTTTTGACATGGTGGAAGATACTGTGGAAGTCTTCATGGATGACTTTTCAGTTGTGGGGTACTCATTTGATGACTGCTTGACACATTTAGACGACGTATTAAATAGATGTACTGAGACAAATTTGGTCCTTAATTGGAAAAAATGTCATTTCATAGTTAAAGAAGAGATTGTGTTGGGACACAAAATTTCTGAAAAAGGGATTGAGGTGGATCAAGCCAAAGTGGATGCCATTTCTTAGTTACCTCCACTATGTACCGTGAAGGTTTCTACGTCGATTTATTAAATATATCTCTAAGATAGATCATCCCCTATTTCGGTTGTTGGAGAAAGAGGCAAAGTTCAATTTTGATGAAGATTATTTGAAGGCTTTTGTGGAGTTGAAGGACAGGTTGATTTCCTCTCCAATCATTGTAGCACCTGATTGGTCAAAACCATTTGAGCTCATGTGATGGCATTAGGAGCGGTCCTTGGTCAGCGAAGAGACAAGATATTTCACTCTATCTACTATGCTAGCAAAGCCTTGAACAATGAACAAACAAACTACACAGTAATAGAACAGGAGCTACTAGCTGTTGTGTTTGCATTTGAAAAGTTCCGGACATACTTGCTAGAAACTAAAGTGGTGGTGCACATGGACCATGCAGCGCTTAGGTACCTAATGGCCAAGAAATATGCTAAACCAAGATTGATCAGGAGTGTTTTGTTGTTGCAGGAAATCGACTTTGAGGTGAAGAACCGTAAAGGATGTGAGAATCAAGTGGCCGACCATCTATCGTGCCTAGAGACAAATTGGCGGCTAGGAACATAGGAAGAGATCAATGATGTCTTTCCCTGTAATAACCCGGAAGTGCCGAAGATTAGACCCGGGATGTTAAAATGGGAAGTGGCAGAAATCTGGAAATTTATCACAAAAAAAGTCAAGGTACAGATCGTTGGTTCCACCAATGATTCGTAGGAGGTGTTCGTGGTGAGGTACTGCAGGGTCGAAGTCGGGAGTAACAGGTCAAGGAACGACCCGTGGTTTGATGTAAAGAGTCATTGTTTATGGTCGTGGTGAGACTGGTCCTTAGTCTAGGAGGAAGTAATGAGTCGTAGAATGACTTGTTGTGAGTAACAACTGATTGTGGTAAGTAACTGTGGAAAGGAGTAGGAAAATCTCCAGTCGAGGTGACAGATGGAAACCACGACTTGTTGGAAGTAGGCACGAGTCGTGGTGTGGCTCGTGGAAAGTCTAGGTACAGGTCGTCAAGGGGAAGTAACAGGAGGATTCAACGGACCATCATTTGATGTAACGATTCGTCCTGTCAAGTCGTGGTATTAGAATCTGAAAGGTTAAGAAATCACAGTGGATGTAACGGACGGATACCACGAGACGTGGTATCCTGGTACGACCAGTAGGATTGATGGTTTTCACTTCCAATGCAGAATTTTCAGAAAATTTATTAAGGGTATTTTTGTCATTCTAAAGTCCTAGGGTCCTACACTATGTCATTTAAGGCTCGAAATGCAATATTTTATGAGGGGAAAGTCTATTCTAGGCTCATTCACATCCATGCATGCAAATTGAAGTCTTAGGTGGTGATCAAGTGTAGGTTTTCTTCAAGTTTTCCTTCAATCTTTCATTAGGCTATCAAGGAGTGGAAAAATCAGATTTTCCCCAGGTATGTAGGGCTATGAATGGGTGAATCTATTCACACCCATGCCCAGTCTCTTCTAAATGATGAAAATTCCTATGTTGATTCTATGGGGTTTTAACCCAATGCATGAAATCCCTAATTCTCTACATGGGTATGATTTAAATATGTTTCTACTAGTGAATTATGATTCATGGGAAAGTTTTACATTATTTTGAATTAAAAATCATGTTTCAAGCTTTAAAAATCAAAATGCCCATTTATGAGGAATTTATGAAAGTTGAGATTTATGATGAATGTTCATGTATGATGAGATATTATTGATGAAAATCATGTTTTCAAGTTACCCATGTTTATAATCATGTTTTCAAGT
>JACEIK010002655.1:35505-56460 GCA_018107945.1 Datura stramonium
TACTATTTGTCCTACATCATCTATACATTCCTGTTTACACCAAAAAAGTAAGGATATGATACAATTCCATTTGACTTTGTGAATGGAATTAAACCTATCCTCAAAACATCTCCCAAAAGTTCTGCATCTCCACTTTAAGTCTACATCTGAAATAAAGTAAAGCTTCATAATTGTTGCCTTATTACACATGGATGGGTTCAATCTCCCTTATAATGTCCTATGCATCTCTTTTCAGCAGTAAGATAGGGTTTTACCCATAGTTCAGTAATTCTTTATTAGTTATACTTGATCTCACAGAGAAGGAAAGTATACAGGCAGATATTGTCGCCAGAAGACTTCTCGTGTTTCAACCTTTAAATTACCACGTAAAAGAAATGCTGCTTACAAGTGATACTTGAGGCGTTGTTCGTTTGCTTGTTGGATTTCAAATCTACGAGGAGAAGCTAACTAAGTCATGCTCGTATTGTTGTAACTGTATTCTCAACTCTTTTTATGCTTGACATATTACTTATCATTCTAGCAACTCAGATCTCATAAACATCAAAAACACAAAGCAGCTATATTAGGAGCTCTTTTTTTTTTCAATATAAAGGTTAACACAGAATAGTACAAACATATTAGGAGCTCCTCGTGAATAGTACAAACATATTAGGAGTTCTTCATGAAGGGCACAGAATATGCATTGTCAAACAAATAATACATATAGTAACAGAGGGGAATTCAGAAAAAGAAGCAAAACCTTCCGGCAGACTCATGGTCCGGAGTGCATCCTCTGCATATGTCAAACGCGCTGGGATAGGGTGACTTCCAACTCCATTACCTTTCTGACTCAAGGAAATTGTATCAGAAGATTTCTTGGATTGGTTCATAGGCCATGCCAGGACACTAACCCCAGTGGGAAGTGTAGAGATCAGATCTGCATATCTCAGACTAACCGTCAACTTGCTGCAGGAAGGAAGCAAATGCTGGTAAGAGTTGAAGTTTTCAAGTTAACCCATAATCAAAATATGTAGAGTACTAGAGTAGCACTCTGTGTGGTAATCAAGATTACAAGTCAAACATTTGCTTTAGGCAGACATACAGATAATTAGATCTGAATGAAGATTTGACAAAAATTATTGTTAGTCAGACGCACACAAAGGTAAGTCACATATACGCAACCAGAAAATGAAGAAATTTGCTACATATCACGAACAGGAGAGCAGGGAGAGGCTGTGCTATGGGCTGATAGCATTTATTTACAGTTACCAAGTTAAATCAAGTAGTTCGCCACGATTGTAATACCATATATATAAAGCTGCTTCAGTGTTCACAGTATTGTTAGTTTCTTTGCGTAGTGATTTTAAAGTTGGAAGCTAATTCTAATCATGCTTCTGCAGCCTAAACAAACAAGTCTGGTTCACTTAATGCTTCTGTTCAGAACTTCCACAAGACCACTCATGACATGGGGAGGATCCAAGTTGGAAAAGCTAAAACAAAATAAATAACAAAATACAGGGAAGATCCATCAGACCACTCTGGTGAAGCACAGTGAAACAGAAGATACAATAAATAACAGAAAGGAAGAAAAGGCGTACGAATCAAAATCTTCAAGCACAAATTCGATCATATGGTATGGAAGACTATGATAGAGTTCACCAATTTGATTTCCATACAACTCTTTAATAAGCCGAACCTGCAAAGAACAAGTTGTATTTTACCAATACAAACATGTCACTGAAATATATTTTTGATAGGTAAAAAGTAAATTTATATCAAAATGGCACTGAAGAAAACCCTATTAAAGCAGTAAATTAGCTAGATACTCTGTACGTTACCATCATATGTTAACTTCATTCCCTCAACATAATTCCTTCCAAATACTAAAAAAGTTGTTAATTTTCTATTTTGAATTTCTGAATTACAATTACATCCCACAAGCCTCAATTCTTTTTTCTTTTTTTGATGAAGTAAGAAGATTTCATTAAAGGCATCAAGAAGATGCATCAAAAGTTACAAAAGACTGAGAGAATGAGATTGCTCCTGTAAAACAAAACTATACAAGTCTAGCACCAGGGAGCTTATACATTCCAGAAAATAGTCACAAGTAGCTACAGGGGTCTGGTCTAGCCAACAAAAAAGATTAAGCAAGCATTTTGCTTTAAGCACATGATATCTTTTTTCTGCTTTCCAGTTGATATCTTCTATTTCTGAATATCATCTTTATTACAATGTTCTGCTGAAATCCTCTCTATTTGGATATCTAGATTTCTTTTCCCTTGTTCATCCAATGTCCAACCCCAAAGGTGATTCCACCTCTTCAATTCTACTACTGCTCTGTCCCTACTTTGTCCTAATTATTCTTTTTTTGATAAAGGTAACAGTTATATTAATATCAACAGGTATACTACACCATAAAGTGTGTAGTCCCCCTCAAAAGAAAGGTGTTACATGGAGTCCTGTGTAGTACTGCAATTTTCAAACTGTCAAGACTGCCTAAAATATCTTTATTTCCCTACCAAAAACGGATTACACCAAAAGTAGTATAGACCTAAGCAGTTCATTTTGAACTTCTGGATGTTGCATTCCTTGCCCTCAAAACATCTTTGATTTCTTTCTGCCCAGACAGACCACCAAATGCAGTAAGATTAACGAACTTGAAGAGTCACCAAAGCAAAGTTGCAAAGGAGAGTAAGCGTGTTATTCGAGCCCATGACTGAGCAAGAAACGGACGAATAATATTTTTCACCGACAAAAGAGAGAAGAGCTCTGGTACTTCATTATTTCTAAGTTAGGGCATACCTGTTCCCGTCTATCTACATAGGCTTGCAAAAGATCTCCAACATGGTCAATAAATCTCTGAAGAAATCATGAATACAAGTTCAGAAGTATCCAGGCAATACCATATATGAAAGAGCTAGGATCTACATGAAGCAATGACCATATTAAAACAGGATCTAATACAAATGATGTAGTGACCATACTATTGCATTTGACGAAAGAAACTCATTTTCAGCTTCACGTATTGGCAAGAAAAAAGGAACTGTATGTTCCAGAACAGTCATCTTCTCCAGAAACGACTTGCTCTCAAGCACACAGTGGTACAGGTCACAAGATTCGCCTGTAAATTAGACAAATTGACATCATTCACTAGTAGTCTAGATGAAAAATCAAAATTTTGACCCCACCTCCAACACAATAAAGTTCATTTGGAAATTTGTACAGGTATACAAAGTATGTATGGAATGTTCGCAACTGGAGAATTGTAGCCACCACTAGACAATAGCACGTGAAGTACCTGCAAATGAAGTCTCATATTGTATGCCAATCCTTGCTCCATCTAAGCAACAAATAACCTGCACGAAAAAAAATAAAAAAGTAAAACAAAGTCAGTCCACATCTCTCACAATTCCAAGCCCCATCAGCACTGCCAACTTGTTCTGATAGTAAACATAGAAAACAATATCAAACCAGTCAAACTAAAATATACATCAACAGCATTTATGGAAATCAAGATGCAGAAAGGAAAAGAAAACACAAAGCTACTCAGATAATAAGAGTAGATCAACAAATAAATTAGACATTACGAGAAAATTGTTTAGCAATCCAGAAATCTGAACAGGTAATAACTTAAAGGATCTTTCACAAATAATTTCTCCTATAAGCCATGATAAATTGTAGTTACCAGGCACAACATACCTTATTCCCAACTTTGTAGGTAATTTTGCCATGAAATGGACTTGGCAACTGGATTATGTCACCTGGCATTTGCATGGCCTTTCTCTCAGCCTCCATGTGTACCTAAGATAATTGATGTAACAAGAAACATGTGATCGAATCTGAGGACAAAAGAAGAATAATAGATCAGTAAGCAAAAACATTCAGGTGTCTGAATCCGGCATCCGCTAATGTGATGAGAGAGAAATCCAGATTACTGATTAATTGGTTGGAAAGAGAAGTATCTTAAGGAAGAGATCAATTTTGAGCTGAACGAATAATTTAACCATACATACCCGCTCTCTTATTGTTGCTAATAAGCCATCATTCCATTGCTCACCTTCCAAGCTAAGTTCTGCAAAAGAATCAAATAAGACAGGAATATCCTATTGTCCAGAGTAGAACAAGTACATTTGAAGAATAACTTATGACCAACCAGGATGGATCGAGGAAAAGAACTTATCACTATATGTGGAACAAGAAGTAACATAGAGTAAAAATGCAATGCTATCCTATAATAAGCTACCTCCACCACAATTAATACACTAGTTACTGAAATAACTTTGATTACAGATGGACTCTTTAAGGACATAGCTCAAGCATCACGAAATCAAAAATGAGTAAGCAAGTCTAAACTCCTTTTTTTACATTTTTTTTTTTTTGCTGAACAAGTTAACTATTGAACTTCATAACAATATTTAAGAAGCTTTTTTTTCAAGTAACAATTTTTAAGAAACTTGCAGCCATATACTGCTGTTATAAGGTAAGCTAAGTAGCTTAGATCAGATATCAAACAACTTGGCACAAAAAAAAGTCACAGAATATAACAAGCGAAAATCAAGTACAAGACTAAACAATATGTTCCATACCAAAAATGAATCATTCTAGTACTATTTGTGAGCTCACAAATTAAATCGAACACAAACAAGAGTGAGAGAAAGAGCATATCAGAATTAGATGTGCTCTATAATTCTACCAAAATTACCTTGAGTTTGCGAAGCACGTGCGGCTTCAAATTCCCTTTGTAGACGCTCAAATATTGACTTGTCTGAATCCCTAGAAGAACCATAATTTTCATTGTTATTTGGTGATTCTGCACCAATATAAATGACAATGCCAGAAAACACAACCATGGAAACAGGAAGAAAGCACCAATATTTTTTGAGCTCTTAATAAAAAAAAAATTGATGAAATAGCTCTTCATAATAAGGTATTAAATTTTATATAAAACCTTGGGCATCAAAAGCCCGCATATACAAGAGATATACCAAACAGTAGAGACCTACAAAAATGCGGTTCTTTACGAATAACGCCCAATCATCTATACAAAGAGGAACTTCATGGGTGCAACAAGAAAAAGGGATATAAGACTACTTTTCAATTGTATAAAATTCATCTCTATACCCTCAAAGCACTCCTATTTCTTTCTCTCCAAAGAAACCACATAAGTGCCAATGTAGCCCCGTTCCAAGCCCTGCGTCTACTCTTCTGTCTACCACAATCCAACTTAACATAACGTCTTTCGCGAATCATGGCATCACCCACAGGATACCAAACAAGATGGAATAGCTCTTAATCAAATGAAACTAAAAACTCTTAAATTTAATTGACAAGTACATGTCATATTCCCTCTGACCAGAATAGTCCTACTTTCTTTTTGGCAAGCTCCACATTGACAATGGTGTCACTTTCCTTAAAAAGGAAGTTACGACACATTTTATATAACACAAAAGGTTTGATAGGACCCACATTTAATCTTATCAATAAACATTTTCTTCTAGTTTATTCTTGATAAACTAAAACTCAATATATGATCCTTGACGTTTTGCTAACAGAAAAAACAAATATTTTTAACTCTTCTATTACTAATAAAAGATGCACGAAGTCAAAGAGCATTTCCTTTTGATCAACCATTAGAATATGTGTTTTCAGATATATACATGCTTTGACAGCATGAATTACAGGAAATTCTGTTTATTAGTCCATCATTTCTGTGATAAGAAGTTCTCTCATGATCATCAAGTAGATCAAGGTTGATGATATATCTTCTTTTCAACTTTCTTGAGAAGTAATCTTCCTTTCAACTTTTTTTTAAAACCGTGGTGTCCGGACCAGCTTGCGCGCACCTCAACTAATTCCACGGGATACCTGCCACCTCCCACCAGCAACAGGTACAAGTAACTTTGTCCACCAAGGCTAGAACAGATGGAAAGAAATCACCTACTGTTTTTTGTCTCTGCTAAAGTTTGAACCTGAGACCTCATGGTTCTCATCCACTTCATTGACCACTAGGTCACACCCTTGGGTGCCTTATTTTCAACTTTTATAGCTGCTTTTCCCTTCTCGCGAATTCCTCTGTTCTTCCTTACATTCACGGTCCTCTATTGACATTCTTCAATTAAAGAATTTCCTTATTAAACCCATAGCCATCCTTAAAGGCGGATCCAGAATTTGAAGGTTACGGGTGTCATATCATTTTAAACATAGATGTGTTAATCAAATCGATCAAATAATTAACCTATTTTCAATCAAGTATATAGCAACTTAGAACGACTATGGTTTGATTATTTATCTTTTTGCTTTATAAAGACAAATAGATCGAACAAAAAATAATAATTATGATAACTCGGCGAAAAAAATAACTTCCAACAATATTAATATTTACAACGAGTTTCATATTCTTAAAACACTCAATGATGGCATAATTATTTATATTATAAATACTTTACGCTTTATGTAACAAATTAAATATAAAGAGACAGAAAAATTTCACATATATAATTTCAGTAACAGACACGAAGTCTTATGTTAAAGTATTGACTCACACCAATAGAAAATCTAAAAAGGTCAAAGAAATCAAATGAGATTTGGGTATCAATTTTCATATCGTCCTTTATTGCAACATGCATTTTATTTTGTAAATTAAAATTATCGAAAAGATTTAAATTACCATAGCCTAAACTATTTTTTATATGCATTTTATCAAATGATTTAGACTCATAACTGAGAACAAAGAGTAAGATAAAATCATTGTCGAGTTTTTGAAAATATGGAAAAAAGAGGAGAAAGAAAATCATTGTCAAGTTTTTGAAAATTTGACGAAAAGAGAGGAGAAAGAATTTGTTGGAAGAAAAGTATTAGTCCCCATACTCCAATTTATGTGACACGTTTCACTAGACCCAAAATTTAAGAAAGAAAGGAAGACATTTGAAATTTGTGGTTTAATATAAACCTTAGATATTTGTGTAGCTATAAGATATTTCATTAAGAATAAAAAGAGAATCTTAAAGTTATGTATTCTTTTTGGAATAGATTTAAAAAAAAAGGTGTGGTATAATTGAGACGGAAAGAGTAATATTTTATGCTTAAAATAGAAAGAAAGGAAAAAAAATCAGCAAAAATTAAACAAAAAACTGTCGGCAAAAATTAAGTTAAGAAAGCTATCAGATGAATGTAATTAAATATAAAAATAGTAATGTGCATTAAGACTGTATAATCTCCATGGCCTGATGGTTAAGGCATTAACTCTTATTGCAGTGTTTGCGGGTTCGAATCTTGTGTGAAGCTTTAGTTTTTGGGCAAAAGTAACGAAAAATGCAGGCATAAAAATTCTTCCTATAAATGGTGTCGTGTGGGATCGAACTCGCAGCCGCGAAGTGGAAATCTTGACCCTGCACCACTGGCACAAGTCCTAACTTATTGTTGCGGGTGGCAAGATTAATTCTTATAACATATATTATACATATACGTATATAAAATTTCAACCAAAGTGTCCGGGTACCGTGGCACCCCCACCCTGATTTAGATCCGCCCCTGGCCATCCTACCATCACATATATCCAACCTGCAACTGTGTGATAGACTCTTCAGCTCCTTTCTTAAACTTCAACCCTAAAATGAATGGCACAATCTCTTGCTTGCAATTTTTACTATGTGTCATTTGGTTAAGAGCAAAAATTATCGAAAAGATGTGAGATTTACTGAAAAATTTGAAAGCTCAAGTAAATACCAGTAAAAGGAATCAAGTATATCTTAAAATCCAATACCTAGAAAGACGCTCTGCTAGCTCCGAATGTCTTTTAAGAACATTTGAAACTGCCAACAAAAGGAGCAATATGAATGTCGGATGACTTAAGGTCAAAAGCATCGACAAAAATGAAAGCTTACATCTAGCCCATTACAGCGTCAGCTTTACATCCTCCTCTCGCATATAATTCTAACATGCAACCAGTGAGTTATAAGCATTGAAAATATAAATAATGTCCAATAAGAAATTGCAAAAGTTAGTTCTTTTCCACTTCAAGGTCATAAGCATTTATGATTTAACAATATAATAAATTAAGAGCAGTAAGAAAAAGCAAAAGTTAATCCCTTTCCACTTTCAACAAAACGTGGATACACATATGCACTCTGAATTTAAAGCACATATTTCAAATAAGAGTGCCATTACTGAACAATTATTGCTAGTTCTTCACTTATTTAACGTTATTAATGACATGGAATGAACTACTTGAAAGGCTATGTTAAATCTTCAGTATATATAATATGTTTACATGCCCTCAAGGGGAGAGGAGTCGAACAGTCAATTCTCAATAGAGGCAACACTAATTGAATTCTTGCACTCTGGCTAATCCATGGTAAGTGGAGCCCAGTAACTATGCCGGTAAGAGTTAAAGGTAGCTGCTACCTTGTGTGCTACTCTAGCAGGATTTGAAACGCACCAAGCTTTTCCTTACCCCTAGCTGGCCCTCCTCCCGCACCAAAAGATGAACATTGTGGTGTCAAAACCCAGACAAATGCAACTTAGAGCAATTGGTGTAACTAAAATTGTCTGAGCTTTTCCTAACATGAAGGGATGTTGTTATAACTTATGTGCTGAACAAGAAGACCTTATTGTGGAAACAACACCAAGAGAAACAATTCTGATGCAAGAAAGCCAAAGATATACTGATCAAAGAGCAAAACAAAAACATAGTTCCTGTAACTGTAATGAACGATTAACAAAGTATTCAAATTTCAAAAAGAAAAGAATGGACTCTCACTTTCACGATTTACAATGCACTAAGGTGAAACTCCTCCTACCCCACAACCCCCAACCCCATTCCCACAAATACATGAAATATTCTAACATTAAACAAAATTCAAGCCAAAAAATACAAGCACTCAAGTTTTCCAACAATATTACCACTTCTCCCATTCTAACAGACTTCTCTCCTTGTTCTCAGGTGATACACTGCAACAAAAACAAAAAAAAAACATAAGGAAATTAACAACTCCTACAAGTGAAGAAGAAACAGACATGTATTGGATCACTGATAAAGACGGAAAAAATACGAATTCGAGTTGTGCAAAATTCAAACGATATAGAAAAATTGTTTCTAAGTTTATTTTTAAACCCAAAAAAACAGACAAAGAGAAACTGACCAACAGTTAAAACTTAGAAGCTACTGTAATCTCCCATCAGAAACTGAATCAATAAAAAATAAAAAAAGTCGCTCGACTTCCAAACTTCAGCTTTCTCTTCCAACTGTTGATTCGCCGGCAATTGGCAAACAGAGGAGCGCGAAAAGGTTAGGTTGCGGATGACGGTGACCGGAAGTAAAAATAGGTTTTTTTCCTTTTTTCATTTGTTTGTTTTCGGATATATTAGTTTGACGAAATTTTACTTGACTCCTCTATAGTATTCGATATTACACTTCAGCCCTAAAGTTCTGAAGTTTTTCATTGGAATATGTTTAAGATGGTTTCGGTAATGACGTGACAAATAATACTGATGACGTGACAAATAATACTGATGACGCCCTCCAAATATTCTTAAATTTTTGCATGTAGAAGGCTTCTCTCAGTAGGCAGAAAATTTGAGGTCCATAATTACCATTTTATGGGTTTTTACTATTTATTGCACGGCTCTGAAAAGATAAATTGTCCACTTTTATTTATTTATTTTAGGAGAGATGTGTTAAATTTAATTTTTTCGGTAAAATAAAATAGCACCCATGTTTAACTTCCGTTTTAGAAATTCGGCTCGATTATTATGATGTCATAGTGAAAGGATTGATCTTTCTAACATATTGACAATTTTCTTCATCATGAGACTGATCGGATTGCGGTAGATACTTGAGAGATATTCACGAGACGGACTAAAATAAAAGATTAACACTTGATGAAAATTGAGGTAAGGAACGATAAAGAGAGTGAAAGACAATTCGAAGCAGAAGATAACATCTTTGTATGATAAGTTTGATGGAGCATACCGGCAATGGAAATCTCTAGAACTTAAAAAAAAAACTGATAACTTTTTTTCTTTTCATCATTTAGAAGATTATTAATAGCAAAACTATGTATTTAATGCATTAATAATCTAAAAGACTCGTTTGATACTAAACAATCATAGTTTGTATAACAAAAAATCTCTCAAATCATATTTTGTAATTCTAGCTATTATTATTTATGTATTCATAAGTTGTATGTGCTAAAGAAATTGAGTATTTTAACGGTGAATCGAAAGACCCAATTGCTAATTTTTTCACTAATTTTATTTAACTTTGAGAAAATTTGATGGTAAGAAAGCATGTTTTCAAAAAGTTATCAATTTTTTACCATGATGTTAATGACTCTGAAACTTAGAAAGAAAATTAGAAACTACAGTAAAAAAACACCTCATATATCTTTTATATAACATTGATTTGATAATTGTATTTTTATAATTTTGCAGATACCATCATTACGTATTCACCTAGTAAATTTATATATTTATTTATATTGGTCACGCGTTCAAATATTGTTGGATATTCACCTAATAAAATTGTACACATTTATCTGCATTGATATTCATCGGTCCAAATTCACTTTATAAATTAGTATTACGTAGATATGTATTCACTTAATAAAAAATGTATACATTTGTTTGTCTTGATATTCATTGGTCTATATTCACCTAATAAATTGGTATACATTTATTTTGAAAAATAATAATACGAACGGGTGGCATTCTGAGGCGCGGAGAGAAGAATCTTTAGTGATTGATGTTTCTTAATTTTGAGTAAATATACATTAAAATTCAATGGAAAAGGATATTTTGTGAATTAATGTTTTAAAGAATTTTGAGCAAGTAAAGTTCATTCGAGAATTCGATAGCTAAGAAGATTATTTTGTGAATTAATATTTTAAAAGAATTTTGAGTGAGTATACATTCTAAAATTCAATGGGGAGGAAGAATATTTTGTGAATTAATATTTTGAAAGAAATTGACATCGTTGAATATCCCTTAATAACAAATTATCCACTTGTTAAGTATATTAATAAAGCTTCTCCTATTTTGAGGAATACATAATATGACGTGAAGATCTTTTGACTTTCTCAATTTTGTATTCACATAAAAAGTTTAATTTTTTTAGGTCAAGCAACAAGAAGTATAATAACGTGACACATGACAAAAATAGAATCTCAAAGTCATAAATATATGTTCTTTATTTAGGGCTTTCTCCAGTCTTAATTTTATAAATTTATAAAGATTTTTAAACCATTTATGAATCAAGATTAAAGAGCAATAAAAGAAAATCAAAGTAGACGGCCAAAGTTGAAAAGAAATAAGTGCTTAAATAAATTGCTATAAATAACAGCCTATCGTGATTTTAGAAAAAGAAATATTCTAAATAGATGAAATAAATCAAAAATGAATTTTTTTGTTCAAGAATGAGAAATCTTATTGGAAGCTGTCCATATCCGGTTCATCCTGCGGAACCATATCACATCCACGGATACGATGAAATAGGATGAATTGGGACGGTATTTTGTAAATACGTAATTATCTTGAATATATTAACCATTTCTTTCTTTAGATGGCTGGAAGGGACAAAGAAAGCGTCTTGTTGTTTAACTGCTGTTTATGATCTCACAGTGGACCTCTCGGTAGGATTGACCATAAATGAAGTTACGACCATCCCTGCTCCAAGGGAGAAAAACGGCGGATCTTGAAGGATTCCCAAGAAATTCTTGATTTCTTCCGGAAATAAATGATTAATCATTTGCTTCTCACGTTAGTGAATAGCGGGACATTGAGGAATATCAGAAGAGCGTTTCGGAATCGGCACGTTATCTCTTTCGTTAGTCATGATTTTAAGAATCAAATACAAGATTAACTATGTAATGTTATTATTTTTAGACTTGCTTTTATTGAAAGCAGTTTAGGTTTTTTTTTAAAAAAATTAACTATATATATATGTTATTAAAATTTGATGGGAGAAGTAGATATATTATAATCAATTGATTAGAGAAACTCCGCATCTAATTGCTAATCCAAAGTTGTTATTAAGTACTTCATATTTTACAAAGTTGGATTCTGATAAAACTTTTTGATCTTTTTCATTTTCTCTATTCTTTTAATTTTTACTTAAATTTTATACTCAAAAAATTTCAAAAATCAATAGTTCAAAATTAAAATTCGAAATAAATTCACTTATTTATTTGTCTTAATTCTTATATTACTCATTATGTTGAGAATAACATAATACCAATTACCAAATAACCATTGTTGTCTATTATAAAATTAAAATGTTTGATAACTTTTGCTAGTTAGTATTCTTTCTAGAAAAATAAAAACAAAGATCGCACGTTGTAAATTAGAAAAGCCACCAAATAAGTAGGGTAGCTTGTACGTGTGGTTTAAAATTGTTAACGATTGCCAAAAGGAGAACCACAAACCACACTTGGAAAAAAATAAATAAGCTCTCATTTTAAGAAGATCGAGAATTTTAATAGCTGATTAGTTGATTATTTAATTTTTCTTTATTGATAAAACTTTTATTCTCATCTTGCTCTCGGCAATTTTCTCTTCTTTAATCCTGAAATTTATTTTTATTTTTTTGAAAAAGGACCCTTGTTATTATGATAGCATTAATTCTAAGATCTTCGATGCAAGAAAATTGACAATCATCATAATATGTAATATTCCTATTAATTTACATAAGATGTTCATAATTAGATGCGTTTAACTATATATTTTGTCGATTGCAAAATGTTCACTCTTATCATTTTATTTTAACATGTAAATATTTTTAAAAAATTCATCTATAATATTCTTTTGACTTGAGAATATAAAAGATATTTATGCGGCAAGTATGTATAACAAACTCTTATGATATTCATCTGCTTTACCATATTTAAAAAAAAAGTTATTATATAGATAGGAGAAAAAGAAGAAAGGAATACTACGCTATTAATAGAATTTGAATCCTTTGTCTCGAAATTAAACTTTTTACAACAAATTACAAAGGATGAATATTATATACTTCTTTTGTTCACTTTTACTTGTTTAGTATTTTTAAAAATATTTTTATTTTTAAATCTTTTGGAAAAACAAAAGTTCATTTAAAAAACAAAACTTTCAATATTTTTTATTCTCAATATTAATTAATTATTTCTCAAATTTAAAATTATACATTAATTAATATAACAATATTAAAAAAAAACCATATAAAATTTAAAACGGATAAATAAAAATGAACAAAGAGAGTATATTATTGCATGACAATTTAACTGTCAAGAGGTTATAAGTCCAATACAAGATTAATTCTAAGAAAAGGAAAGTAAAATCTACTTAGCATAATTTTAAGAATAGAATACAAGATTAACTACATATTATTATTATTTTAGACTTGCTTTTGTTAAATATACGATTAGGTTTTAAAAAGAATAATTTTATACAGGACTAATACCTGTGTTATTATTAAAATTTGATGGGAAAAGATATATTATAAATAGTTTGATTATAGAGAAACTTCACGTCTAATTGGTAATCCAAAGTTTATTAAGTACTTTATATTTTACAAAAGTTAGTTTTGACAAAGATTTTTGATCTTTTCATTTTCTCTATCCTTCTAGTTTTTATAGATTTTATACTCAAGTTTCAAAAGTCAATAATTCAAATTTAAAATTAAAATTAAATTTAATTTATTAAAAAGAAAAGATTCAAAATCATTATAAAAGCTAAAAAAATAAATAATACCAATTACCAAATAATAATTATTGCTTATTATAGAATTAAAATATTTGATAACTTTTGCTAGCTTATTGACTATTTGCCCTACGGTAGAGGTGTTCCGAAATGTACGCGATCGGAAGTAAATAGCTCTACGACGGATCGACTTGGAAAATGGAAATTACTTCGAGAGAATAAAGGATAAAAAGAAAAAAAACTCGCATATTGTAAACTAGAAAAGACACCAAACAAGTAGGCTAGCTTGTACGTGTGATTTAAAGTTGTTAACGTTGCAAAGAGGGAGAGCCACAAATATAGCCGGAAAAACAAATAAGCTCTCATTTTAAGAAGATCGAGAATTTTAATAGGCCTCGATTGATTGATTATTTAAATTTTTACTTTATTGATAAAACTTTTTATTTCTCATCTTGTAATATCTCGCCAATTTTCTCTTGTTTGACCCTGAAATTTATTTTATTCTTTTAAAAAGGATCCCTTATTATTATGATAACAATTTCTTGTGCTAACATTAATGCTAAGATCATACATTTGCAGAAAATTGACAATCATCATAATATGTAATATTCTAATAAGATGTTTATAATTACATGAGTTTAACTATATGTTTTGTTAGTGCAAAAGAATTTGATATTATCTTATCATTTTTATCTTTAACGAGGTAAATATTTTTAAAGGTTTATCTATAATTCTTTTGACTTAAGAATACAAATATATATAAACTTAAATTCTTATGATATTTATTACCTTTATCATTATTTTTTTTTTTTTTTTTTTTTTTTTGAAAAGGCATTATATAGATAGGAGAAGGATACTACGCTATTAATAGAATTTGAACTTTCCGTCTCGGAATTAAACCTCGTTACAACCAGTACAAGGATTAATAATATATACTTCTTTCGTTCATTTTATTTGTTCGGTATTTTTAAAAATATTTTTTTCTTACTTGTCACTTTTAATATCAATAAAAGATATTTATTTTTAAATTTTATTACGAATATTAATTACTTATTTCTTAAATTATTTCTCAAAATATAAAACTATACATTAAGTAATATAAATAACACTATTTTTGAAAAAATATATAAAATAAAAAATAAACGTTATTTCAAGTATTTCATTGCATGATGATTTAACTCTCGAGAGGTCGTAAATCGAATAGAGACAAAATATATAAAAAGTGAATTCCCAAGTCACTTTATTTGATAACAACAGTTGAAAATTGGCTTATACATTTTATTTTAATTGTTAGGATAAAATTTAAAAATACAATAATTATACTTTTATTTAATTGGTGAGTTTCAATATTTTATTTTAAAAAATTACAATTATTAATTTTTTTAATTTTTTTAATTTTTTTAATTTTTTTAAAACAAAGTTATTTAAAAAATGAGAAAGTAAAAGAAGAAGGTAATAGATTTGGAAAAGAATTTGAAACTAGCAAATATTTTGAAACACTTATTTTTAGTATCTGCAATAATTAAAATAAGCGAGGGAGTATCTCCCAATCTTTAAAAAAAGTTATTATATAGATAGGAGAAAGAAAGAAAGGAATACTACGCTATTAATAGAATTTGAACTCTGTCTCGAAATTAAATTTTTTACAATAAATTACAAAGGATTAATATTATATACTTCTTTTGTTCACTTTTACTTGTTTAGTATTTTTAAAAATAAATTTGTGTTCTTACTTGTCACTTTTAATCAATAAAATATTAACTATTTTTAAATTTTATTCTCAATATTAATTAATTATTTTTAATTATTTCTCAAAATTTAAAATTATACATTAATTAATGTAATAATATTTTTTAAAAAAAACATATAAAATTTAAAGCAGAGATAAATAAAAGTGAGAACGAAGATAGTATATTATTGCATAGACATTTAACTGTCAAAGAGGAGGTTATAAGTCCAATACAAGATTAATTCTAAGAAAAGGAAAGTAAAATCTACTTAGCATAATTTTAAGAATATAATACAAGATTAACTACATAATATTATTTTTAGACTTGCTTTTTTGTTAAATACAATTAGGTTTTAAAAAAGAATAATTTTATACAGGATTAACACCTATGTGTTATTAAAATTTGATGGGAAAAGATATATTATGATTAGTTGATTATAGAGAAACTCCGCATCTAATTGGTAATCTAAAGTTGTTAAGTACTTCATATTTTACAAAGTTGAATTCTGAAAAAGCTTTTGATCTTTTTTCATTTTCTCTATCCTTCTAGTTTTTACTTAGATTTTATACTCAAGAAGTTTCAAAAGTCAATAATTCAAATTTAAAATTCGAAATAAATTCACTTATATTTATCTTAATTCACACATTACTCACTTTGTTTAGAATAACATAATACCAATTACCAAATAATAATTATTGCTTATTATAGAATTAAAATATTTGATAATTTTTGCTAGCTAGAATTACTTCGAGAGAATAAAAGGAAAAACGAAAAAAAACTCGCATATTGTAAACTAGAAAAGACACCAAACAAGTAAGCTAGCTTGTACGTGTGATTTAAAGTTGTTAACGTTGCAAAGAGGGAGAGCCACAAATCACACTTCGGAAAAAACAAATAAGCTCTCATTTTAAGAAGATCGAGAATTTTAATAGCTCGATTGATTGTTGGCCCAAATTTTCTTTTGTCAAGCAGTTTACCAAATCTTTAATTTCTTCAATTTTCTCTTCTTTGACCACAGAAATTTATTTTATTTTTAAAAAATCCCTTATTATTATGATAACAATTTCTTGTGCTTTGTGTGTGCTAAGATCATGAAATACATTTGCAAGAAAATTGACAATCATCATATTATGTAATATTCCTAATAAGATGTTTATAATTACATGAGTTTAACTATATGTTTTATTTAGTGCAAAAGAATTTGATATTGTCATATCATTTTTATCTTTAACGAGTAAATATTTTTAAAAAGTTTATTTATAATAATATTCTTTTGACTTAAGAATACAAATATATATAAAACTTAAATTCTTATGATATTTATTACGCTTTACCATATTTTTTTTTTTGAAAAAAAGTTATTATATAGATAGGAGAAAGAAAAAGTCTTCTTATTTATTAATAGAATTTGAACTTTCCGTCTCGGGTAAACCTCGTTACAATCAATTACAAAGTTAATAATATACTTGCTCCGTTCATTTTATTTGTTAGGTATTTTTAAAAAATAATAACATGGTGGATCCCACTTGAAATACAATATTAATTAATTTAATAATATTTATTTTTAAATTTTTATTAGAATATTAATTACTTATTTCTTAAATTATTTCTCAAAATATAAAACTATACATTAAGTAATATAAATAACACTATTTTTGAAAAAATATATAAAATAAAAAATAAACAAATAAAATAGCGTTATTCAAGTATTTCATTGCATGATGATTTAACTCTGAGGAGGTCGTAAATCGAATAGAGACAAAATATATAAAAAGTGAATTCCCAAGTCACTTTATTTGTCTTTCTTTCAGATTGAAAATTGATGTTCTCTTGTTTTATTTTTAATTGTTAGGATAAAATTTGTATTTATAAAGAAAAAATTAATATAGTGTAATTTAACTAATATAACTCTTGTTAATTTTTTTAGAAACATGCAATAATAATTTATTTTCACATTTTAGAATAACTTTAAGTACTAAGCGTAAAATTAAAAATATATAGTAAATTATATCTTGTATTTTGAAACTAGCAAATATTTTGAAACAACTATTTTTAATATACCTAGCAATTAAAATAAAGTGAAGGGAGTATCTCCCAATCTTTATTTGTATCAGTCCATCATATTAAAAGTAATATTTATTTTTAATTATTCGTTATTTTAAATTGACTGACACTGGGACTGTTTGCTTTATTTTTAATTTAACTCATTCAACAACCCAATAATAATTTTTTAAGAAATTAAATTTATTATGTTCAAAATATAATATAGTAAAATTATATTATTTATTATTTTGTAAAAAATATTTTAATTTAATGCTGAATAAATAAAAATAGATGGTGAATATTAGTATGAACAAACGGAAAAATAGAAAAATTCATGAATAAAGAGACGAGACTATTTCATTTTGAATTTGAACTTTTCTTTGTTCTCCATTTAATAATAATAATAATAATAATAATAATAATAATGGAAAAACATTTACATGACAACAAATAGTATACAACACAAGAGGATAAGGTTTAATTCTCTCCACAAATGATTACTAGGCAGAAATTAAATGAGAGGTACATAATATATATAGTCTGACAAAAACAAATATTTAAAAAATAAATAAATAAAAGCCAAAAATCTATCCAATTCTGCAATAGCTGTGACATATTTGGTATTTTCCCCTCAATTGAAGATTAAACAAATCTTTGGTACCCCTGTCTCTGTTTTTCATGTTTTTATATTTGACCTTAAGAGCCATCAAAAGAACCTAAGGCAGTGAAAGAGATTGTTTCTCCTTAATTAAAAATTTTAATTTTGAGTTTTAAGTATTAATATTTTTTTTAAAATTAATGTTTTATATATTTTTTATATACTATTTTATGCAGGGATTAGTTATGAGAGAATTTATGTTTTTGAATAAAAATAAAAAATTGACCTTGGAATACCATCTACCGACAACTTTCGGTGCCTTCAAATTAAAATACACGTGATTGAATTTGGATGATTTGATATCCTAATTTCAAAATTCAAACTAACCAATAAGCAGGTGCACAGAGTATAATATTATTAAAAATTTTGATTTCATAAATTTAATTTTATATTTTAAAAATATTAATATATTATTATCATATTAAATTAATTTTGATATAATTTAGTATTTTAATGTTCGATTTTGATATTTTACGAAACGGTAAATCGATAATCATAGTTTGTTCGATTTCGATTTACGAGTGTTACTCCTATAAATAGTGAATTATGAAAACTTTTGAAACTTTTTTTTAAAAAATATACCAGTTATATCGTAATGCTTAGCGCTTAGATATGTAGAAATACTCAAAAGAAAGTACAAGCATTCAATTACCTTCGTTAAATAATTGCACACAAATAAAAACTTTTCAATCAAAATAGTGTAGTCAAATTAAGTTACAACCTCTAAATAATTAGTTTGTACTAATATTATTTTATATATTTACTAGTATTATAATAATATATGTGAATTATATATGTAATTGTATACTTCAATATAATATTCAATATTTTCCAAATACGTATATCGTATCGAATACCAAAAAATTAAAATATATATCAAATATCATATTAAATACCGCAATACCGCCCAGCTTCTGATATCAAATTTTAACTTTTGATATAATATTTGATATCTATCGTATCATGTCCATCAGAAATGATAATTTATTACATTGGGATCGAGAGAAGGGAGATTATGACAATCGAACTAACCAATATAATTAGAAATTCATAATCGATATTACTAGAAGGTAAATCTTGATGGTATTAATAATAGTTTTGAAGTGACAATTTGGTAAAACATAAAGAATAGAGATTTATATGTTTTTTTGTTTTTTGTTTCTCACTTTGTATAACAAAATTCTTAGTAGTTATCTTCTTATATTTCATGATAAGATATCATTGGAGCGTTAAAAATAGAGAAAATATAAGAAAAAGGATTTTAATAAGAATTATTAATTTTTAAAAATCTATAAAAACAAGACAGTATTAATTTTACGTAGAACTATTCAAATTCTTATAAATTTTGAATTTCAGATTATGTTTAATTGGTCTTTAAGTTGAGTTGGTGATTTTTGGTGAACAACTTTAACATTCCAATTCTGGTCAATTAAGTTCTATAGTAGACTTTTTTTTTCAAAAAAAAAGAAAAACTGTGCACCTTTTGGAACAATGAGAAAGAAATCGAGTCCTCGAGCTGTTCAAAAACAGAAAGTCAATAATTCCATTAAAAAAATATAGAACAAATAAAAGTTTGAGGAAGAAGAAGAAAGAAGAAGCAGCATTTATTGTTAACCATTCTTTCCTTTATTTTGAAAAAATTATGTTTCTTTTCTTTTATTCGTTCATGAGTTAATAAGGGAATGGAAAGTTCAATTTCACAACAATGATATATATATATATATATACACAAACACACACACACACACATATGTTATAAAATATTTATTTTATTTTTTTTGTTTTTTTAATTTTTTCTTTTTAAAGACGAACAAGGAATTTGAGGTGAAAAAAATAGGGTTTTTCACGCGAAAAGACCTTAATTAAGTACAAATTGCTATTTTATATTTATAAAAATATTTTTAAATCGATAACTCAATAAATTGCTACTCTTTAGAAGTATTTTTTTCTTTCAAAACGCTTTTCAAAATATGAAAGCTTGATCAAACAAGCAAAAAATCATTTCATAGTCCACCATACAGAAGTTTTTTTCTTCCCCTTGCTTCCGAACAATAACAACAACAAATTCAGTATAATCTCATGGGTGGAATCTTAGAAGGGTAATGTTCATGGGTGGAATCTTAGAAGGGTAATGTGCAGATCTTAACCCTTATAATGATAAGAAAATTATTTTTAATAGACCCTCCGCTCAAAAGAAAATGAGAAAAAAACAATAATAGCAGATAGTAAACAACGACATTTTTAAAAAATAAAATAAAATACTAATGCTTCTCGTATGAAAAAGGAATACGTTGGGCAACCTACTAATTTTGTAATTACTCAAAATTCAAAAACTTGTGTTCGAGAACAAATCAACAGTGTGTAACTATGGACCAATAGGAAAAGTTTTCTCTAACTTTGTAATGATTCTTGAGAAAAAAATAAAAAATAAAAATTGAACTCTAAGAAAAGGAAAGCAAAAGACTATAATTTATTTTTTTATCTTTTTAAAATAAAAAGCAGTTTTTGTTTTGGTTATCCACGCAAGTATGAAGTGAAAGTTTTGTTTTTTTAGTTATAGGTCACACAGAAGGTAGCTAAGTTTTGTGGGGTTTGTATAATTTTAGCAAAACAAAACCACTCATTGATTATCACCACAAATATTTCTGAGAATTTAGTTTGGGAAAAAAAAAAAAAGAAATGAAGACCACAGACTTCTATTTTATTTTATTAACTATGTTACATTGTTTTCATATACACTTTTTTCCTCGACTCAAAAAGTTAATGAAACTTGAGAAAATATCTTGAAGTTAAAAGGTCTTACAAATATCTAATCTAATAATATCTTAGTTATAAATCCTCCTCATTAGTCCATCCCAAATTCTAAGATGAAAG
>JACEIK010002655.1:63826-75009 GCA_018107945.1 Datura stramonium
GCATATTTATTTATCGAATTAATATGAATGTCTCCTTCTCTGGCAAGATCAGATTTTTCCCTCTCTCTGCACGAGCGGGTCTGGGGTTTTAGGAATTGGGTTTAACGCAGATTTCAAGATTCAGGAAGGACCAGAACTGAACTATTTTTCGTAAATGTATATAAATAGAGTATAATTTATATATATTAGTTAGAAAAAAATAAACAGTAAATCTGTCCGACTATTTTTTTTTGTTTTGGGGCGTGGGGAATTAGAGTTTTTTTTATTAACAATGGGATAATTTTTAACAATTTAATTGCTCTAATTTAAGGAAATTGAGGCATTAGCTCAGCTTGATTAGACAAATAAGAACATTTTAAAGATTCTTGGTTGTAATTAATTATTTATATATAAGTATGTTTTAATTGTTGTTTGTCATTTTATTCACCTCAATCATTAAAAATTGAGTCAACATCCTTAAAATAAAAAGTTAAACTATCAAGTATTTTACGAATTTCATATTTAAATTATATGACATTTACGTATTCGGAGTATCATATTATATTTACTTTTAAAAAAAAAAACTCAAAGTACATATAAATTACTATATGAACTTCATGCTCCAAAACGTATCTAAATTATATTAGATTATCCTACATGTGAAGAAGATAAAGAAAAAGCTAGTACACGAAATAAATAAGTATAAAAACATAACAATAAATACAGAAAATTTAATCTCTTTTTTAAGCTCTCATGCATCAATCTGAATGTGAAGACAAATTCTTTGTAAATTGATCATACTAATACAAAATAAATAATTTGGAGATAATGTAATAGTTCAGATGTAAAACTTATAAAATGTTAGATAGTTTAAATGGATTGCAATGTATTAACTTTTAAAAATTTATGCAATTATAAATGGAATACAAATAACGCGTAACAAAATANATACATTGTGATAGAATAATTAGAATCCCTTCATTTTTAATCAGATGCCTCGAATTTAAATTTTTAAGAATAAAAAAAATTCTATTAAAAATATCATAAAAATAAACCCCGTAAGTAATTGAGTTAAATCCGATTTTGTCCATGACTGGCCCATGACAGTATTCCATGTGTCGGACCATAAATATATACACACAACACACAACGACCTGAAAATCCAAAACAAAGTAAACGCATAAGTGGACCCCACCAATCATTTTCAAGACAATCCCTAATTGAACTGCCTAAACATCGGTTAGCAATTTAACATTACAATTCCTATTAATTAACTAATTAATTAATTACGCTAATTACTAATCTTTGACTAATTAATAATTACCATTCCTATTTTCCGTTCTTTTTCTTTTCTTTTCTTTTTTTCCTTTAAAACCTTCTTCAAAAACCCCTCCAAAACGCTCAAGCTTTTAAATTCTCAAAATATTCGCCGAAAAATATAAAAATATTGAAAATGCCTGCAAAATCAGGAGACCAGCTCATCGATGGTGGTCTCCTTCTCATCTCTTAATAATCAAAATCAAAATTTTCAAACCCTACAACCTCAACTTTCATCAGATCCACAATCAGATCCGTGAATTTTCGTGTTTTTTTTGTTGCTCCGATTTGAATCTGCATTGTGCGGTAATCGAATTTGAAATACGGAAAGTTTCAAATTCGTGGAAATTTCTGATCTGATCTTTGAATTCTCGAGGAGTTTGATTGTTTTTGCTATGTTTTGAGTTATTTTCGGTCTTTTGAGGATCGGCATTGTTTGTGTTTTTTGTTTTGGTATATTGTTGCCAACATTGAGGAATGGCTTCGTTGTCTGACCTTAGCGAGGAGCTCGGGGAAATCGAGGGACAGATTTCCGATATTTTTCGAGCTCTTTCGTAAGCAATTTTTGTTTTCCTTCTCCTATTTCAGTAAAAATGTATTGCATAAGTGTTCATTGATGTGGACGTTGTTGTTGCTGTTTCTAATTTTTGTGGGTTTTTGTATTGCGTTGTAGAAATGGGTTTCAGAAATTGGAGAAGATTAAGGACTCGAATAGGCAGAGCAGGCAGTTGGAGGAGCTAACAGGAAAGATGCGAGAATGTAAGAGGTATTCATTGCAGATCCCTAAGTGATTAATTAATGTGTTTAATTTTGCAATCTGCATTTGCATTTACTATACTTATAGGAAATGGTGAACTTTATTTTGGATGTAGAAGAAAAATTTGATCTTTTTGCTTTCATGAATAGGATTTTAGACAGAGAATCTGTCACTAAAGGTGCTTACTTGCAAATGATACAGCAATAATAACATCTTCTAGTATGCCTACATTCTGTAGTAGTTGGGGTTGGCTGTATGAGTCCTCCATATTTTACTTCAATATTGTGAAAATTTATTTTTACTTTCCCGGTCAACCTCCAGACCCTACTTTATTCAAGCTGGCATTGAACTGGCAATGTAAGCTCATATAAGATCCGAAGCTCAAACGGTGGACAGTCTAGTTGATTGCAGTTCAAAATTAGGTCCAAGTTATACATATTTTGAATTTAAAAGAAACAAAAATTCCTTTCAGGAATTGACACGTTCCAGTAAATGTCAAAATGTGTAGTTCGATACCATATGCCACTAACTGAATAGCCACCAGATTTTTAGCTGATGTAGGAAGATCTCCTTGTAATCTCTTGGATAAACATGGAAAAGAATCTGACTTTCGCATCATAATTTTTGCAAATTCTGATAAGAATTCTGATCAGTGAGATCAATATGAAGTTGTTTCATGTTGGCGAACTGTCTCAGTTGATTGTTCAATGAGATGCTAGATAATTATTTCCTCTGTCAGTACTCAGAGGAAAACAAATACAGTATGTTGCATAAACTTCCTGCTTAAGAGCTTAGCATTTCAAGAAGTACATTAGGTTGGTTGTAGAATGCCAAATTATATTACTTGTAAGTTTTGTATCACATAGCTAGGTTTAGAACTTGGAAATTGCAGTTGAAAGGAAAAGTGGTTTCCCAAGAAGGTGCTTTTCTGCAACTGGATGCTAAGAAATTTGTTAGGATTCAGGAAGAGCACCCAAAGGTGTGGTCTAGACACTAGTGATCAATAAAGTGGATGCAAACCTTGGAGATTAGTGTTCAAATTCCATTAAAGTAAAAAAAATACTAGGTGATTTCTTCCCATCTGCCTAAGGCGTAGTGAGCTGAGTTATCCGATACCTGTACTAGTGAGAGGTAACAGGTACCCAGTGAAATAGTCGAGGTCCGCGCAAGTTGGCCTAGTCACTACCATTATATAAAAAGATATTAGTCAGGGAAAATTGGAGGGAACCGGCGAAGAAAACAATATTGTTTATAGCAAAAAATCCACAAAAAATGTTGAGAAAACAAACAAAGAAAGCTGTCTCTCCCAAAGATTCTGAACTAGAAGATTTGTCTATCTGGTTTTTCTCATTTACCATTTTCAGCTCCTGTCTGAGTGTTCATTTAATCAACTTCACAGTGAAGCCAGTTGAGAATTGAGTTGGGACCTAAGCCTCTGACAGGCTATGCATTTGGCAAAGATTATTAATTGGCAACCATAATCAGTTCAATCTCTCTGCAACGAGAACAGTGATCATCAATTTCCTGTCTATTTCTGTTTAATGCCACCATTGATTGTTAACATTACGTTCTTGAGATATCCAAAGAGGATGAAGAACCGTAGAATTATTGGATTTGTTTTACTTTCCATTGTCTTGTTCTTGTCCTCACAAAGTTTTGAGATCCAAATGATACTACAAAGCATTAAAGTGTTTCTAGTGTGTAATTGGCATCCTTGTAGTCAATTTGGGATTCTGAAAAAGCACGCAAGACTGATTTGGAGATTCATTAGTTGCTTTCTCCCTTTATTTTCCATGAAAATTCTGGTTATTGAACTATATTGATATGCAATCATGCACTGACAGACAATTTAATTGGACATGCAATGATGACTAATTACTCTGACAGGCTAATCAAGGAGTTTGACAGAGAAGTAAAGGATTTGGAATATAAAAGTGATGCAGGCACCACCAAGATGCTGAATGAGAAAAAGCAATCAATGGTCTGGTTCATTGGGAAGCTTTTCTATAATGTTGATGCCACTATGAGTGGATCTGTTTTTTTCTGAACTGATCTTGTTGTTTTTTTATCTTCTTTTGCAGATCAAAGAGTTGAACTCTTATGTTGCTCTGAAAAAACAGTAAGTACTTTTTGGGTAGTTTTCCTCATTTTCTACTTCATTTTATTAGTCTGCTGATTTTTGAACTGCTTTGCTTTTCTTTAACTTATGATTCATCAATCAAAATATTTGCTTTCTTCAAATATCTTTGCACACAGAGATTATACTTGTTCTATGCCAGAGGGATTTGTTCGTTAGCACCTTTACAGTTTTACTAGTCCTTTTTTTCCTACCAGGAAGGCTGCCTTTGGGATTTTATATTTTTAGTTTTGCTTTGTCAAAATTGAATGGTCCCTTCCACTTTCCCAATAAGTTTTATTGTAGTCCAGGACGTCGTGATTGAAGTTAGACTCTAATACTGGTGAAAGCGGCTGCAACACTACTTAACAATATTTCCATGTGAATGTGCCTGCAAGGCTACAAAAAATGAATTTCCTTCCCTCAGGACTTGAGGCCCACGAATGACCGAGGAATATGCAGCAGAGTTAGAATCATTAAATTTAACAACTGATAAAAATATAACAAGTCTTTTTATATTCATACAAGGTTCCTGACTTGGACGTGGTACAAGGTATCCCCGCTTATTTATGAGTTTCAAACTCAATACTCCTTAGATTTGTGATGCTAGTTGAGGAAATCAACAATAAACTTCTGTTTCAGGATTTCGGTTATACTCCCTCTATTTCAAAATAAGTTGTGTTTTTAGTTGGGGCACACCCCTTACACATTCCTAGAAAGTAAAATGTATCTTTACTAACTTACCCTTAATAAATACCTTGAAAAAGATGTAACCCTTAGTTGTTTTTTAGTTATGTAAAACTCTTTTTATTTAAATAAGGGTAAAATTAAGTTATCTTTGTCAAAAAAAAAAAGAAGGTAAAATTGGACAAACATCATTACTGTCTTCTTGAATTATTTTGAAACAAAATGAAAAGATAAAAATACCACTTATTTTGAAATGGAGGGAGTACATGTTAATAGAATAATAGTTAGTCTTCAGTTTTCCTGGGAGGTGAATTTGGTGTGGGCCTAGACATAGAAATAAGCATAGAGGTCCAAGATTATACTTTTTATTGCTAAGTATTACTACTCAAGGATGATTAAAGATTAACACAATGTTTTCCCTTTGGTGAACGTGCAGAAGAAGCATTATGTTTCTTATGTGAACTAGAACTTATGTTTGTATCAGACTAACATGAAAACCCCAACTTTAGTGTTATTGTATATTCTTACTTTTTCGTTTTGTATCATAGACTCAATTTTTGTGTCTGTGATTCTCTAGATATGCAAGCAATATCGAGAACAAGCGAATAGATCTTTTTGAGGGTCCTGGTGAAGGGTTTGCTGAAGAAAATGGCTTGCTAGCTTCAAGTAAGCATATCTTTCACTTTTGTATTTTTAATTTTATTCATCCTTCATTTATCTAATAGTTCTGTTCTTTTAGGCTGCAATTTGAGTTTTGACATATATTTTGCTTGCTTTTGGACTGAAGTATGATATAGTTCTTCTTCGCTCTCATCTGCTAAAAGTAGTCCAGTCTTTTTTTTGTTGTTCTCACTGGTTCCTCAGCTGAAGAGCTGGTTTTGAGGTTTCTTTTCTGTTATTTTGTTTGTTGAGTGGGGATAGTTGAAGCTGCAGTTGAAAGAATATCACTTCTTGCTGGTAGGAATGTAGGATCTGGTCGAGATTGATACACAATTTAGAAGGTTACCTTGCATAATACCAAATTATAATAAGCGTCTTTCTACAATTGCTGAAGACGTGTCATAACTTTACCTATTAGAAGGGAAATTCTTCCATGTTCATTATATTTGGGCTTATGGTTGGTGTCAGAATTGAAGTTACACTAGACAACTCTTATCACTTCCCAAGATACAAAATGAAAGTTATTAACGCCTCATCTTCCTCAACATCAAACCAATGTACAAACCTTCACTTTATGAATTGCTGAAGTCAAATTGCATAGTCTTGATCGGAAAACTGTAACTTAATGAAAGAGGCACCCTCTATATATGTGATATTTGTATGGGAGCGCAATTATATGTCAAAGATAAGGGATGAAAAATATGGTCAAGAGGGGTGTGATTCAGAGGGACATTCTTTTGTTTGCTTCAGATATCCGGAACTGTTTAAACCAAATCCGAAAGTGCATACTAGGTTGCCTTGTGTATTTCATCGTGATTCCATTTGACATATTAATGACATATCTTTTACATACACACAGACTTATGTGTATATACATATATAAAGACATATAGTATGGAGCAGTTCTGCCTTGATTCTCTTGAATCTTATGATGCAATTAACTCAAGCTAATCATCCTATATAACAAAAGCTCCTTTGTCCCTCTGAAGTGAAGGAATCTCTTTTGCTGCACGTTGTTGTCATGACTTTTGCAATACTTGGCTGTTTTGACAACTGCAAGGGAACTTTGACCTCATTGATTTTTAATTCTTCCTGATAGGTTTTAAAATATTTTTTAAAGCAATTGTCTCTATAGCTTTCTGAGTGCTGATGCAACCTTGCAGATATGAGCAATCAACAGCTAATGGATCAAGGAAATAGGATGATGGATGAGACAGATCAGGTCATTGAGAGGTCAAAGAAGGTTGGTATTTCATTCGTGAATGTTTTTTGTATTGTTAAGTTGAATCTCAAACTGTATCTCCAGTTGGTTCATGATGATTTGAATCGCTCTTCCTGCTGTTTCCTGACTAACAAATTATATGATTAAGAAATGAAATGCTGTTACTGTCCCTGCTTAAAATGCTTCAGTACTTTTAAGATGAGAAACATTTTGCTTCTTTTCATATAATTTCCATTTTTCAGTTTTGAGGATTGTTGTTTCATTTGAGATATCAGGATTGAGTGGGAGTTAGCTTGTTCTGAATTCGATAAAGTGCAAATCCCAATATTTGGGATCAAAGTTGGTCAAAAATTGGACCGTCTAGATTCATTTCATTCCAAATGGGGAACTTAGTGTGGAACCAGCTGGGATTTGGTTTGATACAGAAGTTACTTCTAACATCATTTTTAACTCCTTGCAACATCATACTATTTGAAATGCTATCATCTGCTTTTTCTGTGAATTTTCTGGACTAATAGATTCCCAAGCTAAGGTTGACTATAATAATGAATAGGTCTCAATTATAGCGAAAGAAGGACTAAATGAAATCTGGATCAATCGAAAAACAGTTTTTCTCCTTTTATTTTTTAAAATTAAAGTTAAGAACAATACTGCTTTTATTTCGCGCCACTTTTTAAATTCAAATCAAAACCCTAATAATTCGTCGTCAGGATTTGAAACCACTGAAATGAGCAATTATGGTATCTTAACCGGTAGGTTAAATAGAGACATTTCCTTTGAGGCACAATGCTCATTGGTATTAGGAGCTAGGTAAAGCAGGGCATATGATGCCATTTGAGAAGCGACTCTTGTGAACTAGAGTTTGTAACTCTTTGCTTCAGTGTTCTGTTGAATGGCTTTTACATGCTCTTTTTTCCACAGGTGGTTCATGAAACTGTAAATGTTGGAACCGAGACTGCTGCAGCACTGAAGGCACAGGTATATTATTTGGAAGAAACTGATATGTTTAAGATGCAAGACCGTGATCTTATATTTTTTCTTATTGCCCTTGCTTTGTCCTATGTCTTATATTGTGCCTGCTTCCCCAGACTGAACAAATGAGCCGGATTGTTAATGAGCTAGACTCAATCCATTTTTCGTTAAAGAAGGCTACGCAGATGGTCAAGGAACTCGGTAGGCAGGTCAATTTCTAAATTCTACAATCCCTCTTTCATTACTTTTCTTTTTATGTCTTCTTGTGACTCTAAATAAGATCCTTCTTTAGGTTGCAACTGATCGTTGTATTATGGCGTTGCTTTTTCTGATTGTGGCTGGGGTCGTAGCAATCATTGTTGTGAAGGTCAGATGTCTTCCCTCTTCTTCTGTAGTGTTACCAAATGCATTTGTTTTTCATATCCTTAAACATTTCTCATGTTAGGATTACTTATCAAATATTATTTTTCGCATAGTAGATTATATCCAAGCATCATTTTGGATTTCATCAATTGTACTTAGTTTGCCACCTACATATTATTCCAGCTTGCAACACTTTAGTGGTCTCTTGGCATTAAAATGTTACAACCACACTGGCAATTACATTTATTTTTTTTGGCTTTATTTGTCCATGCGCCATCTAGCAGTTCATGGTACAATTTCTTGTCCCTTTTAATCATAAAACTACTAGAGAGCCTAATGGCCTACTTCTAACTGTCATTGTAGGTACTTCAGCACATAAACTTTAGCATATGACATATCTAGCATAGGCGCAATTAAACTTCTAGTTTTCCTGGAAAAAGTTCTTTTGCTAGTTATCCTAATGAAGGCTTTTGTATATCTAATTTTGGTTGGGAGCATGTGTATGTAATTTATCCAATGTGAGTACTGCATTTTCTGAATGTTTAGCTAGTCCTGTTATGAAGTACTGATATAGTAAAAGTTACACATAGAAAAGTGCTGCACAAGGTGGGTAGCTGATCATTGGAATAGGAGGTATCTGCTAATAATGGAAATTTTGATGTATAGTTTTCTGAAGAACAACTTGCATTTCCATTATTTTGTCATCGATGCAGCATTACCATTTGTTTGTTAGTAGTGTGTGATGGAGGGCTTTTTGATTAGAGATATGGCTTTCAACTTTAGTCCCAGTTAGCAGCAATTCTAGAAATTAAAGACGTCAGTTTATAGAGAGACATCAGAATTGGACAAGTAGCCATTGATGTAACCCTCTGTTCACTTCTGCATACAGCTTGATCAAGCTCCCCAAAACAAAAAAATTCTACTTGATGTTATGTTATTATTTGTATTTGGTGGAATAATACCACATATTGAAGCTAACGCTAGTTTAATCTTTGGATTTGCAGCTTGTAAACCCACATAACAAAGACATCCGGGATATCCCTGGACTAGCCCCTCCAGCACCCAGTCGAAGATTACTTGGTTATCCTAACTGAAATCTCGAAGCAAAACCATATTCACAAGGATAATGCATTATTTGCTTCTCGATGGATTTACTTGGTTTTTGACTTAAGAACAGAGAGTGGCCGAGCATACAAGCAAGGCAAGGGATGAAGGCGAAGTACCAGGTTCAGAAAAGAAGGGTCTCCCACCTTTTCTTTGGTAATGACAGTTTTTCCATTCTTTGTGATGTTTAGTGGGGATAGATTTATATGATATATGTTTTGTATGATTATTATATCCATTCTAGATAAGTGGAAGTCTTTTCCATGGAGGAAAATTTGAACTACACAAAACTTGGGCACTGGTTGATTTGTGCATAGACCAGTATTGTATAATAGCATATCATTAATCTTTATTATACTTGTGAACCTCTTTTAGTTTTGCATATACTCTCCAACTAAGGACTTAATATTACTTGTCCTCTCTAAGGTAAATATTTCTAGTTTTATCATTTGTTTATTTTTCTTCCTTCTTTTTTTCTTTTAAATTTATTTTCCTTGGGCAAGGGAAAATAGAACTGCCTGCTAGTTGATAGGGTTATAGTTCCCACATATTTTTAAAAGACAAAATTACATAAAATATTAATATTAGGTTTTTAATTACGAGTTCTATTAATATTTTACCTTACTTAAATACCAAATAAATTACAAAAATACCAATATTAATATATAAGGTAGTTATCATTTTTATCCAACTAATACTTAATTATCCCTTATTTGTAGTAAAGATAATTAAGGAAAAAAAAGATTTTCGTTATAACTATTATCCACTGAATTTTTAGTTATTCCTTATTTGTAGCATATATAATTATAATTATGTATTGGGTTATTTTTTTTCTTTTGTAGCATATATAATAATAATCACTATTATTATCCTGCTACAAATAAGGGATAATTAAGAATTACATGAATAATAGTGATAAATACCATATACTCACATATCAATAAATTAGGAGTAATAATTTTTCATATTTTTTTTTTTAATTTAACCATGTGATTCTTCTCTCTTCTAAACTAATTTGTTTCCTTCCACAATACTTATCTTAATATAACCGAAACTCTAGATATAGATTATAGTTAAAATTTTACTTTTTAAGTTAACTGCTATTTTGGTTAAAAATCTAAAATGTTTTCATTTTTTTTCTCAAAAATCATTTATTTTATTGCGTATTTATCAATTCACATTTTCTTGTTGGTTTAATGATTGATAATTTATTTACATATTGGTATATCTTATTTGTTAAAAATTTATTTTTGAGTTGTTTATTGTCTATCACATATTATAGTTTGAATTTATAATTTATTTAGAAGTAGTTATTAAATATTTTTAGAAACTGATCTTTTTATTTAACCCCTAACATCTTTCAAATATTTGCAAAATGGTCAGAAATTGGTAATACATTATTTTTTTTTATAAATAATTTTTATTTTTATGAAGCCGTATTTTGTTTGTTGATTTATTAGTTAACAAGTTGTTTACATATTGATAGTATAGATTATGGTTAAATTTTTTATTTTTAAGTTGTTAACTGTCATTTTTATTTATTTGATTTACAGTTGGATTTATAAATGTTTAGAAATAGGTTTTACGTGTTTTTATATATGTTCTTTTAATTTTTTTGTCTTATGTTGATATGTTGGTATATTTTTGGGGTTTATGTAATGTTGATTTATGTTAATAAATTGTTTATTGTTTGAATTGTTGATTTATTAATAGCTAAGTTGTATACATATTGGTTATAAATAAATATTTATAAAAGAGGACAAAAATAATTAGCTCATTTTAAATGAACTGCGCGATCTCGCAGAATAAATTGAAAACGCACAGTTATGACAGTAAGTATCAATAGTAAAGAGGCCTTTGCGCGACCGCGCAGAAAAAAATTGAAATCGCGCATTATAGTTTTTGATTTTTTTGTTGAGAAGAAAAAAAAATTGTCAAGTTTAGCTAGGAATCAATTATGGTGTAGATTAGATATACAATATTTTAAAAAATGATAAATAAATATA
>JACEIK010002655.1:101528-119051 GCA_018107945.1 Datura stramonium
TTATTTTCTTGTTACTGATACCGAGGAATCATCCCAGGACATCAGAAAACTTCAGTAGTAACTAGCACCATGCCTTTATTAATAAGAAAACTAGTTAATTCGTATTACTATCGTTTGCTGTTGAACCCTCTCAACCAAATTATTACTACTCTAAGTTTCATTTAACACTACAGCATTGCAAATCAGTTGTTTATACGGAACAGAAACATCACCGATGCTGTGTTTTTAGACATGAAAGGTTATTTTTTTTAAACTTTCATTTTTTCTTATTCCACTCCTTCTGGTTTCAGGCACTTTGATGCAAATCTATGGTTTTGGTTAGAAAAGAAAAGAATGATGCAACAATGTGCAGATTCACACCTGGTTAATGAAGAATGCAGATAGGAGTTTTCATCACCCGCAGGCTGTTCTTGTAACACCATGATCCCTCAAGCCTGTAGCCCTACTCCTCTTGTCACCCCTAAACTAGGATGGCATGCTAGCCGATGATGGAGCTGGAGCAATGGACTTGTGCTGGGACTGCTGATGTGATCCACCTTCAGACCTAGCTTGAGAAACCCCGTAACTGTCGGTCCTATCCCTCTTTTCCTCTCTCTGACACCTATAAACCAACTCCATCTGTTGTGTTGCAATACAATATGGGTAAAATCAATGTCCCGGTGAAGCATGGCAATCCGGCAATCCTTGTCCAAGTAATACCCCGTGCACAAAACGGCTCACCGGAGCACACTGATCTGCTACTCACTCAAGAGAATATTTAGATAACCGAGTTAACTCTAAGGCATACTCCTGGACGGTCATGTTACCCTGCTTTAGGTTAACAAACTCAGCCGCCTTTAGCTCCCTCATCTCCCGAGGGAAAAATCGATCCATGAATGCGGTGTGAAACTCATCCCAACCTGTTTGGCCCGCACCTACCGCCCTAGCATCCTCCATTTCTTGTACAATGTATGTGCTACCCCCTTTAGCTGATAGGAGATCAGTTCAACGCATTCTCCATTGTTCACCCCCATAACCTGGGTGATCTTCAAAATCTCCTCAATAAAGTCATGTGGGTCCTCGTCTACCTTCGACCCCGTGAACTCTGGAGGGCTCATCGTCAAAAATACCCTCACCCTATCAGCTTCCACATTCCCATTTTGCTGATAATATGCCACAGTCTAATTCAGGACCTGAGTTGTCATGGCTTGTGCCAACATCTGAATCACCACCCTAAACATCATGTGGGCGGCTAGCTCTGGTACTTGCTCCTCATGAACGGGTAGAGCTGACTGATGGTCACCATCATGGGCACCCTCATGATCATTACCATTTTCGTTCCTCCTGGCATTAACTCGATGTGGAGGCATGATTCTGCAAATGCGAATAGCACGAATTAGAAAGGTAAAGGACGTTCATCGCACGACATAGATCATGAAATAAGGGAACATTTCCTAAACGTCTAGTAACCTATTCATCATAGGTGTAGCGCGCTTCACACACATGAAAAAGACTCTACTTAACACAGCTTTCAGACTCGCAAAGACACATCAACTTACCGCTCTGATACCAAGTTTATCACGACCCAAACGTACACCCGGATCATAGACACGGGACAAGGTATCCCGAGAGACCGCAAGTCGGCCCATGGCATGAACATACATCTAAATCAATCACATGAGTGAAAGACCTAACATGAAAGAAATTAATCATGACATAGATAAAGGAAAAAGCAAGACATGATTTATACGATATGGCTGGGTACAACATGTAGTCTAAAAAGCCCCTAAACATAAAAGACAAATTGATGGGAAAACACCCTAACTAATCCAACATCCGGAAACTGAATGAATCAACAAAGAGTATGAACATGTATACATCGAAACATGAGGACTCACCAAGTGCGCTGAGATCAAAGTCGAACTATCTACGGGTGAGGATGAGCCTAAGAACTGGGACCTATATCATGAAATGATACAACATTGAAAGTATACGGTTGGTACGTGGAATGTACCGAGTATGCAAGGTAAGTAAAACGAACATTTAAAACAAAAATAAAGTTCATAAAAGATCATATGAGTAGGATAGCATGCTAGTATCATAATTCATTATATCAAATCATACGGCCCAAGATTTTCAAGACACTCATAACGTAACATTGTCATAATCATAATAGAAGAGATTTACTTAACATAACTTGAGCCAAGATACGTAATAATAACATACATAATTCATGAGGAATAGTGAGAGATTCTCTTAACCGACATACCTCACATGAGCACACATGAAGCCCGACTTATAACCCTAGTCGGGAGGGAGTTCATACCTTGTCAAGGTTAGGAACCATGAAAGTGTGATATCACCATGAAAAGGGCCATTTGGTCAAGGGACAAAAATGAAAGGGTCCCAACAAACCTACGGTGGCACGTAGTTCATGAGATCCGGGGCTTAATCGTGAGCCCAGAACCTACTCAGTGTTCAATACTACTCCCAAAACATATATAATGCTCATAATAATACATACATGAGTTCTTGGGCTAGTTAAATCATTATAATCGTAAACATGCTTGGACATACGTGAACTAGCCATGACTTGAGGCCCGTGAGTCGGTCAAAAACATAATTCATGAGTTATAAAATTCATACATACTTGTAGATCATACATATATCTTGAATTCACTAAGATCATAATGGATAACATGATAAATTCATAATTTAAATCAATAATTCATGTTGGGCTTATCAAAACATCAACGGAACAACGGTTCATAAATCAATTCATCATGGGGCATGCATAACCATACTTAATTTTTTGAGAAATTCAAAATCAACAATATTAATATCAATTAAAAACTCAAAAGATGATCAAAATCAGTAGTTTATGATAATATTTCAAAAATCACGAAACCCATAATTACATCATCAAATTTTAAATAAATCGGATATAAAGCCCATGAGTTTTTAGTAATTTTTGAGTGAAATCATTGAGTAGGAACATGGATGTGGAAGAATCCACCCATTCAAGACCTTACATACCTGGGATTATCAAATTCTAACCCTCCTTAAAGGCCCAAGAATGAAATTAAAGGAATTGAGGTGAAAAGCTTGAAATCTCTCTTAGATCACTTGTCAAAATCCTTGCATGTATGAATGAGAGTTTAGGAAGGTTTATTTTCTTAAAAACCCAGCTTTCCCAAGCCAAAATGTTGTAGTTTAGGGCCTTATATCATGAAAAATTTAAAAATACCCTCAATGAACCTGCCCCGAAAACTAGCCGGATGGAACCCAAGGGTGGTACCAACGGATCGTGGAAACCACCAACAATCTATCATGTCTCTCGTGGAATAAACTGACGATGACCCATTCTTGGAACCAAACAACGAATCCATAGGACGACCTGTACCTTCAACCCACGACTCGTTACATCGCCTGTGGTTAGTCCCGTTAACCTTGGCATCTCATCTTCTAACGGGTCACACCACGACCTGTCACTACTAACAACGATTCATTGTTTCCCCCTGTCAAGCCTATTGGAAGACTTAATCCTCAAATAACAACCACCTCCAATGACTCGTGGTCTCTTCTAACGGGTCGTTGGTACACCCCTTATATGCCACCGGAAGAATCTAGCTCCTTCCCACAACTGCTAATGACAAATCGTTGTTTCCCACAATGAGTCATCATTTCTCCCATGGTTTTCACTATCACCCAGCCTGACCTATCCACAACTCGTCACAATGACCCGTGGTATGATACCACGAGTCATACCTTGGCCCGTTCTGAGATGTTTTTCCCAATTTTGTGTAGTTTTCAATTTTCACTTCTGGGTCTACTCCTACGCACTTCTAGGATATTACAACTACCAGCGGAGTTGGCTTCGATACATCCAGTTTTCCATGAATCTCTATGGAATATGTGTGTTGGTGACCCAACGCTAGTTGTTCCAATGGAAAGCAAAGGTGTGAAGGATAGCCTCACTTATGAGGAGGTTCCGATTGAGATTCTTGATCATCAAGTTTGAAAGTTGAGAAACAAGGAAGTAGCTTCAGTAAAGGTTCTGTGGAGGAATCAGCTTGTTGAGGGAGCTACATGGGTGCCGAAGCAGATATGATGGCTAGATACCCGCACATTTTCCCTTCCGACTTAGTTTCAGCATGAGGTATCAGTTCCCTCCTTAGTACTCTATTCAGTTTCATGTCGAGTTCATGTCTCTAAGATCCTTTCATGTCATTGCATGTATGTATGTTTCATGAATGCAGTCAGTTATGTGTATTAGTCTGGAGTCAGTCACTCCATCAAATTCCACTTCAGATGTTCAGTATTTGGGTTGCAGTTCTTTCCCAAAGACTTTTAGTATGCTTAGTCCACATTCGAGGATGAATATTCCCAATGGGGAGATATGTAATAGCCTAAAAGTTCCTAAGACTAGATTCGGGATTGGAAATATGATCAGCTGAAAATAATTTGAGAAAGAATGACTCGTAGCATGATTCGTGGTGAGGAGTACTGGCTCATAGGATCAAGTCGTAGTCAGTACCTACAGTAGAAGGCCTAGTAGGAACGAGCCATAGTACGACTTATGGGTCCCTGTAATAGGTCATGGTCTAGAGTCGTTGTTTGTTTTGGGGGTATTAATGTTAGATGGTACGAGTCATGGTATGACTCATTGTAGGGAACAACGAGTCACAGTTTGTACACATGGAAAGGATCAGAGGCATTGGAAGCAGTAGAATTGGGTGGATCCAACAACCCGTCTTCACAAGGAACAACTCGTTGCTTGGGTCCGTTAGAACGATTCTAGAAACTATGCCTAAAGACAGTGGTGACAATGAGAGGAAGTGATGAGTCATTGTGACTAGTAATGACTTGTCCTATCTAGCTTTCATTTGAAGAATCATAGAATAGGGATTTAAGGCCAATCTGGCAATGGGAGGAAACCACGGGTCATTGTTTCAAGGTACAACCCATGGTACGATTCATGACACGTGACAGTGACCATTTCCTGCGAAATAAATAAGGGTATTTTTGTAAATACTAAGCTCATAAGTCCTAAACTACACCACTTTAAGCCCTAAAAGGAGTATTTGAAGAGGGTTTAGCCTATATCAAGTTAGTAGGCTCCTTATGCATGAAAAGTTTTAAGTTCTCGTGGAAGATCAATCTAGAATTCTCTAAATTCTTCCCCAATTCTCATGGATATTCAAGGATAGTTAGAGAATCAACCTACCCAGGTATGTAGGGCTATGAATGAGAGATTCCTTTCACTCTCATGCCCAATATTCTCCTCAAGTTCATGAATTCAAGTTCTAATTTAAGTATATGGTTTTAACACAATTTTATGAAATTCTCTATGATATGTCTATTGGTAAATTCCCCGCATGTTCCAAGGAATGTTTTAAGATTTATGGGCATATTTTATGCACAATTATTATATAGATTCACGATTTCAAGTTATTAAAATTTTTGCCTATTATGCAAGTTTTAAGTAAGTCAAGTTTATTGATTCATGATTTCAAGTATGATGAGATATCTAGCATGAATGAATGTTTATAAATTACCCATGTATAAATCCATGATTTTGACTTGTGAAGCCTATTCCATGTATGCAAAATTTTAAGATTTGGGAAAGCCCACTTCGGTTAAGTATGTATTCATCATTTACGCAAGACTAATAAGATCAGTTTATCATATGTTTTGGAGTTAAGACTCAAAATGCAGCTTATGATATGTTTTGGAGTCCATACTCCCCATGTTCAGATTTTAGACTATGCATAGTCAAGACTCCTGATGCGACTTATGATATATTTTAGAGTCAAGACTCCCCATATTCAAATTTCAAACTATGCATGTGATTATCATTTTAGCTTCATTGGAAAATGATAGGAGCACTATGCTTATCTTTGAGAGAAGTGTATAGCATAGGCTTGGGGTTCCAAGGTTCCCCGATCTCAGAATTACCCGCCAATGCAAGTGTATATATACATTGGGACCTCGCGAGAGAGTTTTTCCCTGCCCCAAGGGGCTTCTGCTTGATATTGATATCACAGTATCGTCCTTAGTGCTGGCAAGGTTTTGGACGGCTCAACACACTTGAATGTGATAGTTGGGGCATCATGTAAGCTCTATAATGATGGTTTCGGTTATGAAGAGTCTCTCATTGTTCCTTATGATTTTAGTTATTCATATGAATGACTTATGGTATTATATTTTATAGAAGGTTTGACCCAATGATTAGTTTATGAGCTTTTACTTATGAATTCAGCTATGACAAGTCATAGGATTTATATTTTGAAATCTTGGGTCACTGTGTTAAGTTATGATACTCAGCTTATGTCTATGTATGACTCAGATACAGTTTTCAGCACGTAGTCCTTACTCTCATGATCTAATAATTTATATTGATATACATGATTTTAGCTAACATTTACTCAACATGTTTTAATTATCTAACATACTCAGTACATTCAATGTATAGACCACATATTCTATGTTGTATCATTTAAGGATATAGGTCTGAGTGATCAGACTCCATTTCATTGTGTGTCCAACTTCCCCACAATCCACCTCAGTTCCTATTGTTGGTGAGTCCTTATCTTCCAAGGAAATTTAGTTTTTGTTATTTGATTGTGTTATTTCAATCTCTGACTTTAGCGAGCTAGTTGGGGGTGTTTTCCCTTAAGCTTATCAGACATTTTAGAGGCTTATCAGATATTATGAAGGCTTTCAACTTTATCAAGTGTTGACTCCGTTTATGATCATTGTTATATGTTATATTATTTAGACTTCCGGCTTATTCATGTTTGAGTTATAAATTTCTGCTTTGNTGACGCATTTGAATATTACCCGTTTATGATCATTGTTATATGTTATATTATTTAGACTTCCGGCTTATTCATGTTTGAGTTATAAATTTCTGCTTTGATGTATGCTCTTTACTCGATATGTTCATGCTATGGATCGACTTGGAGCGATTCGTGGTTCCAGGTTCCGTGTCTCTGTCTGGGGTCCCAGCTCGGGTTATGACATTCTATAGCTGCAAAATTTATGGAGTGTGGATACTATTGTCCCACCTTTTATGGTGATGCTAATATGTTGGCATGGGCTTGTTATCAATGTCAACGACAAGGACCTATATCGGGAGACAAGAGATGCCTCTAAATTTTGTGCTTTAAGTGAAGTTATTGGATGTTTTGGGCATTGATTTCATGGGCCCCATTGTGAGATTATATGGGATGACATATATTTTAGTGGCAGTGGATTATGTGTCCAAATGGATTACGATTGTAACATTGCCTAACAATGAGTTGAAGAGTGTTATTGCTTTCCTTAAGAAATACATCTTCACTCGGTTTGGCATTCCTCAATGCATAATCAGTGGTGGAGGATCTCACTTTTATAATTAAGCCTTTGAGAACTTGCTTTTGAAATATGGAGTGAATAAACAAGTGGAAACCCCGCACCATCCAAAAACAGGTGGCCAAGTGGAGGTATCAAATTGGGAGAACAAGAACATCCTAACTAAGATGATTAACGCAAATCTGACTAACTAGCCGAGGAAGTTGGATGATGCACTATGGGCCTATAGAACTGCATACAAGACACCAATTGGATATTTCCCTTATCAATAGGTCTTTGGGAAAGCTTGCCATTTGTCAGCTGAATTGGAGCACAAACCACTATGGCTTTCCAAAAGTTGAACATGGAGTGGGGTGATGCCGTAAAGTTCAGAATGAGCCAGTTAAATTAATTGGAGGAATTTAGGTTCTTCTCCTTTGAAAATCCAGCACACTATAAGGAAAAAATTAAATACTTGCATGATTAGAAGATTCAACACCGCGAGTTTCACCTAGGGCATCAAGTGTTATTGTTTAATTCCTAACAAAAATTGTTCCCTAGAAAGATGAAAACATGATGATTTGGGCCATTCGAAGTGGTGAGTGTTGCTCCCTATGGGACTGTTGAAATGGAAATAGAAGATGGAATCCAAACCTTCAAGGTGAATGGTTAGTGGGTCAAACATTATTTGGGCATCATGGATGAGCAGAGGATTGTAGAGAAATTTTATTTGGGAGATTTCCCAACTTAAAATTAGCAAGATCACCTTATTCTCATTGTGTTGTGATGTCAATCTAGGCGCTTCTTGGAGGCAAACCAAGCACTTTGGACTAATGAGTATTTTCTGATACAGGTGTACTAAAAATGGTGAAGAAAATCAGTCAAAATAGAAGGCCCAAAATATCAACCTCCAAAACTGGGTAGATGGACGGACTGTCCTTTGCAGAGAGGATTTGCCCATCCAACTGTCCATTGCCTTTCTTGCAATAGCATTACAGGAAGTTTTTTCAATACTGATTCTTACATTTTTTGATTGTTTTTGCATTGAAGACACTGCACCATCTGAGGGTGGGGGTGGATATCATTTGGCATATATGTTTTGGTTGAGCTTGTGAATGTGTGGGATGGAAACATGCCGAAGTCCATTTTTACAACATTCTTAGTATAGCTTCTTCTTTTTCTTTTATAGATTAACTTCTTTTTGCTTTTATAGTGTAGAGCCCTCCTTGGTTTTCTTAGTTATGATTTTTTCTCGAGAGGCTTACTTTCTTTTGAATTTGGCACAATAAAAGTAATTAGGTGTCGTAGTGCATGGGCCTAATGATGGATTGCTAAGTGACATTCTTAAGGGTACCAACCTACTTTGTTGAGCCGTCTTAGGGAGAAAAATTGTTTTTGTGTTAGGTGGTGGTGGCAATTTAGCTATTTGCATACTTGAGCTATTTTCTGAAAATAATACCCCCCTCAAAAAAAGTTATTTGTCATAGTAGTTTGATATTGAGTTGTATATCTCTATTTTTTATATGACTTGTTGGAAATGTGTTCTTAAGTAAGTGTAATACCCCGGAAGTTCCCTAGATTAAACCTGGGATGTTAAAATAGAAAGTGGAAGAAATATGGAAATTATTTACAGAACGTGCCATGGTACAGATCAATGGTGCCACCAAAGACCCGTTGGATGTGCCTGTGGTGAGGATTCTGCAGGCTCAGAGTTGCGAGTAACAGGTCAAGGAACGACCCGTGGTTAGATGTCACGAGTCGTTGGATGGAGTTGTTGTGAGACTGGTCCTTAGTGTAGGAGGAAGTAACGAGATATAGAACCATTCGTTGTAAGTAACAAAGGGTCATGGTTAGTAACAGTGGGAAGGAGCAGGAAAAATCTCCAGTTGAGGTGACAGATGAAAACCACAACTCATTGGAAGTAGGCACGAGACGTGGTGTGGCTTGTGGGAAGGTGCAGGTGAAGGTCGTCATGGGAAGTAACAAGAGGATGCAACGGACCATTCTTTGTGGTAGTGACTCATCCTATCGAGTCTTGTCATTAGAATTTGAAAGGTTAAGAAATCACAAGGGATGCAACGGAAGGACACCACGACTCGTGGTATCCATGTATGACCCGTAGGATCAATCATTGTCACTGATAGTGCAGAATTTTCAGGAAATTCATTAAGGGTATTTTCGACATTCCTAAGTCCTAGGATCCTAAACTACATGATTAAGGCTCGAAATATAGTGTTTTATGAGGGGAAAATCTATCCTAGGCTCATTCACATCCATGTATGCAAAGTTCAAGGGGGTAGAAGGTGATCAAGCATAAAACCCCAAGGTTCTTCATCAATTGTTCTTCAATTCCTCTTGGGCAAGTAAGGGAGTGATAGAATCCAAGTCTCTCAGGTATGTAGGGTTATGAGTGGGTGAATTCGATCACACCCATGCCCAATCTCTCGTAATTCATGAAATTCTATTTGAAAATCTTATAGGGTTTTATCCAAAATTCTAATGAAATCCTAATGATCTATCTATGGGCTAATACGTCTTATGTATCACATCATATTTTACGAATCATGGGCAGATTTTACAACTAATTCATTTATAAATTTATTGATTTAAATTTCTATAAAATTATGCCTAATCATGAATGTTCCATGATAAATTGAATTATGATTTTACCTTGATTTTGATGTTCCTTAACCCATCATGATTTATAATTTATGATATAGATTCACTAAAATGCTCGTCATGAATTTATGATTACTAAGTATATACATGTTTTACAAGTATACATGGACTTCATGATTGATAGATTTATGACGTTGGCCAAATCATGGGACCTTGATTCATTGATAAACATGTATTTAAATGGGATCAATGATGTTAATATTAATCTGGCCATGAATCTCATGAATAATGTTTATGATTTACATACGAGCCTGATGTGCATATTTTTGGGAGCAGTGCCTAGCACCGAGTAGCCTGGCGTTCGGAGGACTATGCCGGTGTCTTATAACTACGTGCCACCGTAGGTTCGTATTGATACATTACAATGTTAACGGATCCCCTCTTTCGTGATATCACATATTACATGTCCCTTGCCTGGCAAGCCCAAGACGACTCTGCCCACTTGAGTGAGATAGTTGGGGCATCATGTAAGGCTCTACCATGATAGTGTCGGTTATGACAAGTCCTCCCCTTATTTCTCATGATTTATGCATGGTTATGTTCATTTTATTTTGGCTCAAGTCACGTTTAATGAAGTTTTTCTCCTATTATAATGATTATGAATGATTTATGAATGTTTTGCTAACCTTGAGCCTTATGTTACATTATGATATTTATGTTATGAGCATGTTTTCCTACTCTTATGAACTTTTATGTATTTTAAATGTCTATTTTACTTACCTTGCATAATCAGTACATTCCAAGTACTAACCACACACTTTATGTTGTATCATTTTTTGATAAAAGCTCCGACCTTCAAACCTAGCACCGTCATTAGCTCATTTCTCGAGGTTAGCATCCAGTTCAGTGGTAAGTCCGCATCTCCTAAGGACCAGTTGATATTAGTTATCCTTTAAGTTCAATTTTCCAGACTTGTCGGGTTAGTTGGCGGTGTTGTCCCATCATCCCATCAGATATGTTAGAGGCTTTTAGGCTATATGTAGTACTTAGCTGTTGTCACGACCCATACGGAGGCCCCGATCACAACACAGGACAAGGATCCCTAAGAGACTCCAATTCAACCCATGGCATGAACATACGTCTAACTCAATCAATAAAACTAAAGAAACATCGAGATAATCGTAATGGAAGTCTAGATTAAACATAATATCAGAATACACAATCTGAAGCTGAATACATCCATAAGTTTGATAAGCCTCTAAACATGATGAGCCCCCAACTAAATTAAATAAGCGGAAACTGAAAGTACATAGAGAAAATCTAAATAAGTCTAGTCCTCGGGAGATAAGGACTCACCAAAAACATACGATGCTATCTCAAAAGACTGACTATGAGCGGGACTGAGCCTGAAAGTCGGGTCCTGTATCATGAAATGACACATCATAGAGTATGTCGTAAGTACGTGAAATGTATCGAGTATGCAAGGTAAGTAAAACCACTTAAGCAAGTAAAATCATTTAAAGACATGCATAATATAAATCATAAACAATAAGAATCTGAGATTGGGGCTTGCATGCATTCTTTAAGAAATCATGATCTCATCATAACATAATCATATCTTCATAACGGTATTGGTTAACTCAAAGTTGAAATCTGATAGTCATGAGTAAAGCTACACATTGAGCCAAACCTGCTTTACAACATATATAAATATATATAAATCTCATGAATGATGAACATACATTACTAAAATCATGAGGAACAATGGGAGACTAATCTTTTAACCGATATACCACGATAGAGCTTACGTAGTCCAAACTATCACACTCAAGTGGGTAGAGCCGTCCAAAGCCTTGCCAGGGCTAGTGACAATATCATGATATCGATATCAAGCTCGTGGGCCAATAGGGCCTAGATAGCTCACAAGGGAGGTCCCAAAGTAATATATACAATAGTATAAACCTACATTGGTTCGTAGTTCTGAGGCATAGGGTGATCGACCCTTAGCCTACTCGATGCTAGACACTACTCCCAAAAAAATGCATATGCTCTACATCATTTTTCAATGAAGCTCAACATCATCTATTGACGAAGCTCAATAATCAAATACATCTCAAATATGAAATCGTGCATATGAGAAGAATTAACTCAAACCACACCAAAAGCTAAAAGATAATTGGGAGTCATCGCTCTAAAACCATGTGGTAAGCTTAATTCGGGAACTCATAAATCATACTTTGAACATGTGGGCATTTCCCAAAGCTTTATCATGCTTGAAAATACTCAATTCATATCGAGGACATGATCATAAACATTGGTAGCTTGATAACATGCTTTTCATCATAATATCTCATCATAATCATTCATTCATCTCAAATCTCATCTTTCATGAACTTCACATCAATGGCTTTTTAATTCATAAAACTAGGAACATGATTTTAATTGAAAACAATATAAAAATTTCCTATGATTCATAATTCATTAGTATTTACATATTTAAATCATTAGTATGGGGTTAAATCCCCATAGATTAGACATAGAAATCTCATGATTTAGAGAGGGATTGGGCATGGGTGTGAAAGAAATCACCCATTCACAATCCTATATACCTGTTGATAGCTGATTCTTACACTTCTATAAATGCCCAATAGGAATTGAAGAACACTACTCTTGATCACCCTCTCTCACCTTCTACCTTGTATGCATGAATGAAATATGGCCTAAAATAAACTTAACCCCTTTAAAATTCATCATTCATAACTCAAAATGATGTAGTATGGGCCTTAGGATCTTATGAATTACGGAAAAACCCTTACTAAATTCGCAATTATTATCTCGCTAGCCAGTTTTGGGCTAAAGTTATTAGAACTGCATATTACATAATTAATAGATTCATGACTCGACCACTCTTAGAGAATACTCCCTATGAATGATCTAAAGGTAGAAATCACGGTATCACTCATCTTAGAGACTTTTGATGTAAATGCTTCATTCGTAATAATGGGAACAAGTCTCTCAGAAAATTTGATATTAAAAGTGAAGGAGTATTCTTGGGCTACTCACAACATAGTAAAGCATATAGGGTGCTTAACAAAGGAAATATGTGCGTGCAAGAGAGTGCGCATGTTATTTTTGATGAAACAAGTATATCCTTGATAAAAGATTAGAGGATAAAGATAAACCACGAAGATACAACAAAACAAGTTCTGATAGTAGTAGTGTTACCAAATCAGGAAATAAGGAAGCTACACTCAAACTAGGGAAACATATGATGAAACTCCCTAGGAGCTCTTTGCCTAAACAAACACAAATGAAGAATCTAAAACTGTCACGACCCGAGAGTACTCCCGTATTGTAAACACAGGACAAGGAGCCCCGAAAAGACTCCAAGTCAACCCATGGCTTGAGCATATGACTGATTCATGCACATAAAGTGGGAAACTTACCTTAAAAACCATGAACTAACTGAAGATCATAACATGAGATGTAAGGAACAACAAAACAAAATAAGAACACAAATGATAGAATATTACACATAGGTCTGAAAGCCTCTACACGTGATAGATGGGTTGAAGGGACAGGACCCCAACTAACCAAACATTATGAAAGAAAAACATAAGATAGGTAATAAAGTCTGAACATGAAGCCCTCGAATCATAAGGACTCACCCCTGAAGACTTAGCGGAACTGAGCGCAAGCTAGGGACGATGCTGAACCTGCGAATCGGATCCTAAAAATTTGTGGGTCATTACTTGAAAGGTACTGAGTATGTAAGGTATGCAAAACAATACTTAAAACATAAAAAATTGTAGAAGGGACATCATGATCATAAAACTTAAATCATGCGTATATTGTAAGGCCAAAATTTTCAAAGTATTCGTAAACCTTTCATAGTCACAATATGATAGAACATCATTTCATAAATAATATAACTTAAGCCGAAAGAACATACTCATTCATGAAATATAAAACCATGAGGAACAATGGGAGATTTCAAAAACCCACATAGCCCACATGAGCTCACATGGAGCCTGACTAGTAAACCTAATCAGGAGGTCGCTCATTGCTTGCCAAGGGTATGAACCATGAAGGCATGACATCACTCATGAAGGCCTCATAGGGCATAGGGGATAGTCACTGAGGAGGTCCTAAACATAACCTACGGTGGCATGTAGTTTTGAGTTTCGGAGCGTAACCTAGACCCCGAACATACTCGGTGTTAAGTACTACTCCCAAAACATGCAACGTGCTCATAGAAATTCATACATGACATGCATGGCTAGTTAAATCGTGAAAATCATACCATACTTGAGAATTCATAATACTAGCCATGGAATTTGGGCCCGTGAGTTGGCCAAAATCATAGTTCATAAATCATATACGGCATATGGACATAGCCCATAATTTTAATCATTCTTGAAATGCTTAAATTTATAAGAAACATGATCATAATAACATGGGAAATAGAAAACATGTTTAAAGTTCGAAAATCTATGTCATGCTTGAGGAATCACCATAACTATGCACTTCACTAAAAATGAGTTGGGCACATATGCTTTTTTTTAGGGATTAGATCATTAAACATTGAGTAGAACCAGTGAGAACAGCCCAAATAATTCAAAACCCATAATTTAAACATACTACCACAAGCTCATGTAAAATTTTGAGGAATCATGCAATTGGGTTAAGACCCACAAGAATTTAGTAACTTAAACATAGAAAATGAGAAGAAATGGACATGGGTAGGGACTAAACTACCCATTCAATACCTCACATACCTGAAATTACTTTATTCTTAACTCCCTTTAGAAGCCCTAGGTGGAAGCTTGAAGAATTGAAGAAGAACACTAGAAATTTCCCCCTACTCCCTTCTCTAAGTTCTTGAAAATGCCCAAAATAAGACTTAGCATGAATTTTCTTCCTTAAAAGACCCATTCCCAACCTCAAAGTGATGTAGTTAAGGTCTTAGGAGTGTAGAAAATCATGAGAAGGCCCTTACTAACTCAAAGGAAATAACAGCCAAATGACCCTAACGGGCGACCTAACGACTCGTTACGGGGGACAACGAGTCGTTGGGTCATTTCGTCAAGTCCACTGGAATTTCTTCCCTGGGCTCTTAACGGAGGACATGACGACTCGTTCCCGGGGGATACAACTCGTTACCATCTTCCGTCAAGTACACTGGATCACCCTTAAATTTCTTCTCTAGGACCTCCCCACGACATACATGACAACTCGTGGTGGATGACCACGTGTTGTTACGTCACCGGTGGGACCTCGAGTCCTTTCATCATCACAGGAATTCCCACGAGTCACTTGATGACTTGTGGGGCTCCCTGACGAGTCATCCAATGACTCGTCCTGCACTATTGCAACATTTCCAGATTTTTTTCCATTTGACTCCCGGGTCTGATCCCTGGGTTCCCATGGTATAAAAATATCTCCCCCTTGGGAACATTAATACTCGAATGTTAGAAACATGCATAAAACGTAGGAACAAACAACCACCATACAAAAATACTGATCCTTTAAGTCAAAAACTGACGGAACGACTACCCCCCAAAAGAGCTACATAGCTGGACTAATTCCAGGCATCACATACATATATCATATCTTAAAACAAACTTGTACGCATGAATAGAACATGAAAAACTGAAGAGAAGTTTAGGGAAAAACTGATACCTCAAACTGAAACTGGGTCGGTAGGGAACAAATGGGGGTATTTAGCCAGCATATCTGCTTCAGCTTCCCACATATATCCCTCAACATGTTGGTTTGTCCATAACACCATTACTGAACCCACTTTCTTGTTCCTCAACCATCGAACCTGACGATCCAAGATTGCAACAGGAATCTCTTCATAATTGAGGCTATCCTTCATGCCAACACTTTCCACCAGAACCACTAAGGTTGGATCTCCCATGCACTTTTTCAAGAGCGATAGATGAAATACGGTATGAACTGAAGCCAACTCTAAAGGTAACTCTAACTCATAAACTACCTTACCCATTCATCTCACAATTCGGTATGGGCCAATATAGCGGGGGTTGAGTTTCCCTCTCCTTATAAATCTCATCATTCCCTTCAAGGGAGATACCTTCAGGAATACCCAATCGTCGACCTCGAACTCAAGCTCCATTCTCCTCACATCCTCATGGAGGGGACACCAAAGGCCTCTACCCTTCCATCCCTTGGATAGATAGAGAGGGAGGGTAGAGCTTTAAGACTTTTGGCGACTTTGAGTCATTTTTAGCCTTTCACTTATTAACTGAACTTTCTCCATAGCTTCATGGACTAAATCTGGTCCCACTAACGAAGCCTCACCAACCTCAAACTACCCAATGGGCGATCTACACCTTCGCCCGTAAAGGACCTTGAACGGCGCCACTTGTATGCTGGAGTGATAGCTGTTGTTGTAGGCGAACTCAATAAGAGGCAAATGCTCGTCCCAACTACCCTTGAAGTCGATAACACAAGATCTCAACATGTCCTCAAGAGTCTGGATAGTCTGCTACACCTGACCATCGATTTGCGGGTGAAATTCCTTGCTAAGCTTGATCTAGGTGCCAAGTCCCTTTTGAAAAGATCTCCAGAACTGAGAGGTGAACTAAGTGCCTCTATCTGATATAATGGACAAGGTCACTCACTACAACCTAACAAACTCTCGGATGTATAACTTAGCATAATCTTCTGCTGAATCGGTGGTTTTGACCGGTAAGAAATGAGCAGCCTTGGCCAACCTGTCCACCACAACCCAAATGGAGTCATACTGTCTATGAGTGTGGGGTAAACCTATTACTAAGTCCATATTGATTTCTTCTCACATCCAAGTAGGAATACTGATATCTTTGAGTACACCCCCAGGTCTCTGATGTTCGACCTTCACCTGTTGACAATTTGGGCACTTGGCTACAAATTCTGCGATATCCCGCTTCATGCCATTCCACTAGTAGATTTCCCATAAGGAATGATACATTTTGGTGGCACCTGTATGGATAGAATATCTGGATCCGTGAGCCTCATGCAACATTCGACTCCTCAAATCCCCCACGTTTGGGACACATAAGAGACCCTGGTACCGAAGCACACCATCTCCCCCTTTGGAGAAGACTTGTACCTTCTGACTTTGAACAACTTCTTTCATCTTTACCAATACTGGATCTTCATCTTGTTTAGCCATCACCTCCGTTACCAAGGATGACTCTGACCCGTTCTGAACCACTACCCCACCATCGGTCGAGCCAACTAACCTAACTCCCAGCCGTGCAAGTCGATGTACCTTGATTTGGGGCATATTTATATGCCCAAGGGATACTCAAATGCATCGTTTTTACCTTGTTTATCCAACAATGTTTGTACATTCTCATGTAAATGGTAGGAAAGTGTGAATTTATACTAACCAACATGGTTAGTCTTGTTTTGCAGGAAAAAACATACTTTTTATGGAGCTAAGATGCATGTTGGGAGGAATCGGAGATGGACTCGGGAGAGAGCAAGGAATTGGCCAAGAGAAGCAAGAAATTAAGAGGCTCCGCGATGGAGCCGTGACACGCTGCCATCGCGGATGCATTCTGTCCGGGAGACATAATT
>JACEIK010002655.1:140247-187480 GCA_018107945.1 Datura stramonium
ATATAAAATCACATGAAAATGTATAAAGTAACTTAGACAACACGACTAATTTAAGTTATAAAGCGTATCACGGGCATGATATTTTTGCCCGTGATCAACTCCCTTCTCTACGTTCTTGCAAATGCCCAAAATAAGACTTAGCATGAATTTTCTTCCTTAAAAGACCCAGTCCCGACCTCAAAATGACGTAGTTAAGGTATTAGGAGTGTAGGAAATTACGAGAAGGCCCTTACTAACTCAAAGGAAATAACTGTCAGATGACCCTAACGGGCGACCTAATGACTCGTTACCGGGGACAACGTGTCGTTGAGTCATTTCGTCAAGTACACAAGGAGATTTTTCCCTCGGCTCTTAACGGAGGACATGAATACTCGTCCCCCAGGGATAGGACTCGTTACCAGCTTCTGTCAAGTACAATGGATCACCCTTAAAATTTCTTCTCTAGGACCTCCCCACGACTGACATGACGACTCGTGGTGGCTCACTACGAGTTGTTACATCACCGTGGGTACCTCGAGTCCTTTCATCATCACAGGCCTCCCCATGAGTCACTTGACGACTCGTAGGGCTCCCTGACGAGTCATCCAATGACTCGTCCTGCAGTGCTGCAACATTTTCAGATTTTTTTCCATTGGACTCCCAAGTCTAATCCCTGGGTTCCCGGGGTATAATAAAAACACTCAAAGTTAAGTTCTAAGAGGATATATATATCAAGGATATTATTCAATTGATAATATTCTCACTGATGTAAACTTTGAATAACAACCAGATCTGGGATAAAGAATCTCTATGCATTAAATATCTTTTTATTTATTGTTTAACTTAAAAAAGTTAATTATAACACCCCAAAGTTTTCTAACACTAAATTCAGGATTTGGAATGTGATCAACAAGAAACATCTAAAAAAATTCTTAGAACGACTCATGGTATGAGTTGTAGTTTTACATCACAGGTAATAGGAGCAGTAGTGGTTAACAACAGAGTCTTTTAGCCCAGTGATGATGGCTCATGGTACGGGTCATAGGAGGTAGTAATGGGCCATGGAATACAATCGTGGAAAAATACTAAAGCCTATGTACCAAACCACGATCCCACACCATGAGTCATGGTGAGTGGGTACGACTTGTGATCGGGAGTCGTGCACGCTAATGGTGTGCCTGGCCTTGATGGTACGAATTGTGGTACAACCTATCATAGGAAACAATGAGTTGTAGTAGGTATCCTTGCTGAGAATAAGAGAGTTGCAAAAATTGGATTGCCTAGCAATGGAAGGAGACCATAAGTGGTGGTTGATGGTACAACTCATGATACGAGCTGTGGTGATTAGCATATAGGAATTTTAATGTGAATTATCAGGGTTATTTTTTTAAAATTATAGGCTCCTAAATCCTAAACTATGTCGCATTGTGGTTACTTGGAGGGGGATTTAGGGGATTAGTCGGCCCTCTCTCCTCATTATTTCCTACAAACTCAGACTTTCACCGTAAGAACTTAGACTTACTCCTTCAAGCCAAGGATAGGGCTTCTACTCCTTCTCATAATTTCCAAGTGTTTTTTCAAGGATTTCTCTCTAGGTATATGGGACATCAGCAAGTGTCCCTTTTTCCCTTGTTTCCCAAATTATTTTAGAGAAACTTTACTATTTCCAGTCTTGTAAAAGATTAGAAGCTAGAGTTTTTTAGTCAGTTTAAGAGTTCCTTAATATTGATGATGCTTTAAAATTCCATGTTTATTATTAGCTGAAATTCATGTCTTGGGTTCATCTACACAGTGTGCTTTCCTAGAACTAATCTTAAACATGAATTTAGAATGAAACTTCTATGATTTAGAATTTAGATAGAATTATTATATTATCATGATATTTTCCCTTTGAAATTATAAATTTTAGCAGAGATGTTTTAAATGGAAAGTTAATAATTTTAGTATGTTCAGTCTTAGTGATATTGTCAATGCCCAATCTATTCAGTAACATTAGTTTACTTACATGTTCGTTGTTCTTTAGACTGTCACGATACTTTCAGGTAAAGCAGCTCTGAAAAGTCTTAGAAGATAGTTTCTTTCAGGTCCTTAGACTCTCAGAACACTCTAGATAAGTAGTTCTAACTTAGTCATAGGATATCAATTTTAAGCTATTAGCCAGTTAGATGTAATTAGGTTTTTCAGTGGGAGTAGCACTTAGCACTGAGTAGACCGGGGTTCAATGGACCTAGGTTCCCAAAACTATGTGCCACCAAAGGTTATTAGCTCAACTCAGTCCCACATAGTCATCACATAGCTCAGCCATTATACCATGGCAAGGTATAGTGAGCTCTCTTCGATGGTGTGTATATATCAAACTCCACATCCAACTCACATGATTATATGTCAGTTATTGGCTCTCCCCCAACATAGTTCAATCCAGTACAGTCATAGTCCACAGTACAGTCTAGTCTTCCTGATTTTTAAGATATACTTATGATCTTTAGTCAGCTACTATTCTTACAGTATTGTCGAATTTTTAGATTTCTATTCAGTATTTACGTTATCATACATGATCATTCAATACAGTTTAAGTATTATCAGTTTATTATGTTTAGATTTACATACTTTGTACATTCAAAGTACTAATTGCATATTTCTATATATATAATACCCAGAAAGCCCTAAGATTAGACTCGAGGGTTGAAATGGATAAGATTTTTTGCACCAGGTCACAACACGAGTCATCTAGTGACTCGTGAGGTGCACCCCAAGTTGTTAGGTGACTTTTGGGGAGGAGGGAAGGTTTGGTTGGATTTTTTGGTTTAGGGGTTGACCACAGGTGAAGCCACAAGTTGTAGTCAACACCACTAGTGGTTATGCTAGGCGTAGTCAGAAGTTTGACTTGGATGTTGAAGGTTTAGCAAGGATACCAATGATTAGTCACCACGAGTCGTCGAGTACACCACCAGTCATGATGTCCCTTGTGGTGAATAGTAATTATAAACTTCCAGTGCTGGCGACGGGAGCAGACCACGAGTCATGATCCTTACGACGAGTCGTCCAGTCCCACATTGGGACTGGCAGTGTGTATTTTTCTATGAATTTATTAAGGGCTTTTCCATCATTCCTACATTCCTAAGACCTAAACTACGTTGTTTTATTATCAAATAGGTGTGTTTTAAGATGGGTTAACTCATTCTAAGCCTATTGATGAGTTGGAAATTTACCAACTCATTAGGCTCCTAATCATGAGATTTTGCCTAGTTTTGGAGTCATTTATGTGGATTTTATGCCCTTTCTCTTTAATTCTTTGTAGGTACCTCATGTGAGTAAAAAAAGAATGAAATCGAGAAAAACACATGGAATTTGAGAAGAAATTTGATGAGTTAGCATATGAGGGAGAGGATCCAAAGATAAGGGAAGGTTTGAGGTCAAAAAGTGGTGCAAGGACATTCTTTAAATCGGCTAAACGTGAATCTATAAGGGAAAAACGCCAAAGCTACTGCCCAAACTGACTAAACAACCAGCCCTTCACGGAATGGCACCGGCTAAATGCCACTGTACCGTCGGTTCACCCCTTCAAAGCCACTGTTTTCAATCGGGCACAGTTTGGCTCTCCACGAACTTCCACCGGCGAAACGCCAGTTCCTCGCCAGAGAGACCATCTAATGAAGGGTAAAAGGGTACAAAAAGGTCTCCAAAGAATCTAGTATCCTCAAGGAAATTTGAGAAAAGTTGTACACAAGAAAATACAGATATATAACCTCCATTTCACACCAACTAAAGGGAGAACCATTAAACCAACAATTCATTCATCTAATATTTGTCTTCTTCATAGAATTAGGAGTAGATTCCTTTCTCCATAGTTTTGTAGAGTTAGGTAGGACTTTTCTTCTTCATTTTCTTTATCCCATTTTGGGGGAGTTCTACCATTGTTATAAGAGCTTGTGAAGCAAAATTGTGAAGCTAATGGAATGAATGTAAGGGGAATCCTCTTGGTATCTTCTCTCTATATTTTAATATGCTTTACTAATTTTATAGTTAGAAGTATATTCGTGGTGGGTTTTTTAAATTGATTGGGTTTTGATAAATTGCTCTTGGATTCTTATTGAATTGTAGGTGGGTGTTGCTAGATTCATCTTCCTTTTATTCAATTAAGTGTAAATCTATTAGATTCTCTTCAATCTATTAATGAAGATCCATTGATTATGATATGGGTCTATCTATACTTGGTTGATTGTTTCTCGGGAGAGACTGAATAAGTATTAGAAGGGAATCTAGTAGTGGGTATGGATAGGAGATTGTAAAATTAAGCTAGGAATAGCTTAAATTACTTCCTCCTTCCTAATTGGCATCTAATAGCTAAGAATAGTGAAGTTGTTGATCCAAATCAATTTGGGTTGAGCTAAATCGCAGCTAGATTTTGAGAAAACTCTATCTAGGGGTAGTAAATAGGATGGGAAGTTGAGACTACCTACTTCTCGAGATTATTTGCATTTGATTCTAATGCATTAAAGAAATTCCCAATTTAATTGTGATCTCACCCATAGAATGTCCCTAGCCTCTCACTTGTGATTACTTCAATTGGAATTCCCTCCAATTATTTTAGTTTAAATTAGTAAGTTAATTTTCCCTTTTAATTTCCCCCCAATTTTTACTTTTCAAATGTTGAACAATTATGCGCTCTTGTTTGAATTAGTTTATAACTCTTGAATTATCGACTCAATTCTCTGTGGGATTCAACCCCGACATCCGTCGGGAATATTTGTTTTGAGTAGTGACCATTTATGCTCTTTCGTGAAAGAGGAGTGTGTTTTGGACGTTATCAAAAATGGCACCGTTGCCGGGGAATTGAGTTGTGATAAGGCATTAGTTATTTATTGATTCAAACTAGTTTTGCATTTTTGTTTTGCATCCATTTTTGCTTTTATTTTATTTTATTTTTTTGATTGTAGTTGTATGATGGTATCATGGAATGGAAGGATGTTCATTGGTGGAAACCCTTATTATGATGACCCATGTCCCTATTGTGGAGGACCACACTTTTGGCAAGGTTGCAAATATGCCCCTAGAAGGGAGATGAGTGCACCTTCTCCTTCCTATGATGGGTATAGATGCACATTATGTGGTAGTTATGGGAGACATTGGGATGGATGTCCAAATGGGTTCACTTCCCTATAATGGTTATGATAGGATTTTGCTCCCAAGCTTGAAAGAAATGAAGCCATGGCAAGTGAGGGAAGGAAGAGCACATGTGGACGAATGAAAGCCATGCTCCAAGCCTTTGTCCAGCGGGAGTCTAATGAGAAAAAGAATACCAACCCCTCTATTCCCATGGAATCATCAAATTCTCTAGAAGAAAGATGTAAAACTCTGAAAGGAGAAGCGGAGGAGACACTGAGGAGCATAACAAGAAGAAGTGAACAATGGGGCATTGTCACACCTCGAGTCTGCACCCTGGGCATAACACGGTACTTGAAGACACACGTGACCCTAAGTCAATCCTTGGACTATCATTCACTAGAATTCTAAGTAAACATTCACAGCGGAACTTAAAGTAATAGCATAAAAATATTTAAGACAAGTCTGAAAGTATAAAGTTCAAATATTTAAATAACACTGATAAAAACTAAAAGTCATGACTGTCTGAAAGCCATATAACTGAAGAGTTACTGGGACAAGCCCCCAGCTAACTCTAAATCTAAATGAAACTAATAAGTGACTGAAGGAAATAAATTATGCCCTCAGATGATGAGGACTCACACTTCAACTATTGAGGTAGAGGCTCTGAACCATAGTGACTATCTAAGTTGGGTCTGAGAACCTGCAGTTGTATCATGAAATGATACAGCATAAAAGTATGCGTCAGTACTTTGAATGTACTGAGTATGCGAGAGAAACATAACACGAGATAAGTAATACTAACACTGAATTAAGAAAACATGCAAGAACCGACTAAAGCTGCTGAATTGAGTAACTGATATAACTGGGATGGTCAAAAAGACCCTGCCTGATGGTCTAGCATGTTCTAAGTCTGATTCTGATCTGAACTGAGCTTAACTGAATTGAACTGGATTGAACTGAACTATACTGAACTAAATTTGACTGACAGTGGGAGATTCTATAACTGACATATAACCACGTGAGCTGAACGTGGAGTCCGATGTATACACCCCACCGGTAAGACCCAATATACCTTGTTAGGGTATAAAGGCATGAACTAGGTGATCACAAAAGTTCGAGGACAAATCATACCAATAATCTGTATCTACAATCCTACATTGGCAACATAGTTCTGGAACCCAGGTGCGCTGGAAACCTGGTCCGCTCAGTGCTAAGTCCTACTCCCATTAGAAATCCTATACTGAACTACTAGGTTGATAAATCGAAATTGGGGTCCAAGACTAGTCAGGGACATATAACTGAAAGTACCTAGAGAGTCTTATCGGACCACATGTTGAAATTGGGTTCTAGACTGGCCAGAGTTGCTTACATGGAAGCGTCGTAACCGGCTTAGAACAAACTGTAAACTGAACTGGGGTCCTGGGGCTGGTCAGAGCTATAAGTCTAAAATGTCATGACCACCTAACGGACCAATAATATGAGTTTTGAGTCTGGTTCTGATAACTGAGAGGCACTACTGACACCTCGGGGAAAACAAAAGTCAAACTGAGCAGCTGACAATCACTGTATAGTTTTGAGGAGATCCTATAACTACTAAACTGAGCTATTAAACAGCTAATAGAGAATTCGACTTATTCCAACATGGGAATTCCATAATATGGCAACAACTCAAGAATTCAACAAATCTCATTTATCAAGTCTAAAATTATCCTTATCAATGAAATAATTGCTTATCACGTAGATAATAAGAATTACAAGGAAAATTCAGCCCAAAACAAACTTCATTCACTAAAGAGAGATTTTCAAGCAAAATCATATTCATACAATAATTTAGGGCCTCAATTCATTCTTCACAAGAACCCTCGATAATTTAAGTATGAACTGGGGGAAATCATATCAATAATAATGAGGGTATCACTCTATGAGGGATTAACGAACAATCACATGCAATTCCTTCGTATTCGAAAGATTCTGGGCTAAACACTAATATGAAAGTTTTAGAAGGGTTTTGGGGGACACGAGGGAAGAACAATTCCCTTGTTGAATTCCCACATACCTGACAAAAACCAGGAGAATTAGCTTGAGATTTGTAGAAGAACAATCTTCCCGAGCTGATGCTCTAGACTGCTCTGAAAGGATTCTACGTTTTGTTTCTGGGAAGTTTTGAGTGGGGAATGAGGAAAAGAAACCATTACCCCCACTAAAACATCTGAAACTGATGCTAAAGCGACGTAGTTTGAAGCTTGGGAGGGTAGTAAATTACTAAATAGCCCTTAGAAATTCACTGGGAAAAACTGTCAGGTGTCCCTAACGGGTGACCTAACGAGTAGTGGTGTCTGACAATAACTCGTGGTCATGCCTGTCAGGTACACTGCCTGGAATCTCCAGTGGGTGACCACGAGTGACCTAACAAGTCGTGGTCACCAGTCATCAACCACACTATGTCACCCCCTAGGAATTTAATACTAGGCTGGTAACGGGGGACATAACGAGTCGTTACCACAGGCGACGACTCGTGGTGACCACCCGTCAAGTACACTTCCCACTTCTCAAGTTTTTGGATTTCGACCTAACAACGAGCGACTTAACGAGTCATTGGCCCTGACAATGACTCGTGGGGTCGTCCGTTGGGAACACTACTGACACTTCCACTCCTCCTTCCCACGACCGACCTAACGAGTCGTTAAGTCCCACAACGACTCGTCAAGTGGGTCGTCCTGAGATAATTCTGCAGCTTTTCCAGATTTTCTGATTTAAATTCCCAGAATTAGATTTTGAGCTTCTGGGGCATTACAATATCTCCTCCTTTGAAACATTCATCCTGAGATGTTAGAAAACACACAGAAACCAAAAAAATAGCAATCAAAAATTTCCAAATACTGCTCATTTATCTCCAAAACTACCGAAATGACTACCTCCATTTTAGAAAACATAACTAAACTGACTTTGCTTTTCATATACACATCCAGAGTCGAAAAGAAAACTTATACACATGAATTGAATTCAACAACTAGTTCAGGTGTTAAAACAAAATTTACATTTCAAGCTACAAAAGAGTCGGTAGAGAACAAGTGCGGGTATTTGGCCATCATATCTGCTTCGGCCTCCCACTTAGCTCCTTTACCTGCTGATTTCTCCATAGGACCTTGATTGAAGCAATTTCTTTTTCCTCAACTTACGAACCTGACAATCAAGGATTTGGACTGGTACCTCCTCATAGGTGAGACTATCCTTGATTCCCAAACTGTCCAATGGTACCACTGAGGTTCGATCTCCAAAGCACTTATTCAAAAGTGACACATGGAAAACTGGGTGTACGACTGCTAGTTCTGAAGGAAACTCTAGCTCATAGGCCACCTTGTCGATACGTCGCAGAATTTTTATAAGGTCCCACATACCTAGGATTGAGTTCCCCCTTCTTTCCAAACCTCATCAGTCATTTCATGGGAGAAATTTTCACGTATACCCAGTCATCAACTGCAAACTCCAATTCTCTTCTCCACACATCGGCATAAGATTTCTGACTACTCTGGGCTTTTTTCAACCTTTCTCTAATGAGGTGAACTTTCTGCATTTCCTTGTGAACCGAGTCTGGTGCTATCAAGGTAGCTTCACCGACTTCAAACCACCCTATATGAGACCTACACCTTCTACCATACAATGCTTCAAATGGGGCCATCTAGATGCTGGAATGGTAGTTGTTATTTTATGCAAACTCGATAAGAGGCAAATGGTCATCCCAATTACCCTTAAAATCAATCGCACACGCTCTTAGAATATCCTCTAGGGTTTGAATGGTCTGCTCAGCTTTCCCATCGGTCTGTGGATGAAAAGCGATGCTGAGTTTGACCTGAGTGCCTAGTCCCTTCTGAAAGAACTTCCAGAAGTGCGAGGTGAACTGTGCTCCCCTGTCTTAAATGATCGACAAGTTCACCCCATGAAGCCTGACTAACTCCCGGATGTAAATTTTGGCATAGTCCTCAACTGAGTCTGTGGTTTTGACTGGGAGGAAGTGAGCTTACTTAGTCACCGATCTACTACCACCCGATTGAGTCATGCTACCGGTGAACCCGAGGTAAAACTGTAATGAAGTCCATATTTACTTCTTCCCACTTCCACGTGGGTATACTGATATCTTGGGTCATGCCTCCTGGACTTTGATGCTCTGGCAGTTTGCGCACTTAGCTACGAATTCAGCAATGTCTCTTTTCGTGCCATTCCACCAGTAAATGTCCCTCAAGTCGCAATAAATTTTAGTAGTACCAATGTGAATGGAGTACCTCGAGCTGTGTGCCTCAGCCAATATCTTCTGTTTCAACTCACCAACGTCTGACACACACAATCTTCCCTGGTAGAGGAAAACACCATCTCCCCCTTGGGAGAAAGCTTCAATCTCCTTTCTGAGAACCTCTTTTTTAAGTTTAAGTAAAACTGGATCTTCATCTTGCCTGGATTTAACTTCAACTACCAAGGATGAATCCGACCCGCTTTGCACTACTACCCCACCTTCGGATAAGTCAACCAGTTGCACCCCTAATTGGGCTAGTCTATGAACATCCCTTGCTAGCTCCTTTTTAACTTGTTCTACATGAGCCATACTGCCCATAGACACTCTGCTTAGGGCATCAGCCACTACATTGGCTTTTCCCGGGTGATACAGCACACTTATGTCATAATCCTTTAACAATTTCAACCACCGTCTCTGGCGCATGCTTAGGTCCTTCTGGCTGAACACATACTGAAGGCTCTTGTGATTTGTGAACACATCGATGTGAGCCCCGTACAAGTAGTGTCTCCATATTTTTAATGCGAATACCACCGCTGCCAACTCCAAGTCATGAGTTGGATAATTCTTCTCATGAACTTTGAGTTGTCTGGAGGCATAGGCTATCACTTTGCCCCGCTGCATCAGAATGCAACCAAGTCCAACTCTGGAGGCGTCACAATATACAACAAACTCATATGTTCCTTCTGGCAGGGACAAAACTAGAGCGGTAGTTAGTCGAGTCTTCAACTCATGAAAACTATTCTCACACTCATCCGACCATTGAAATTTCATCTTCTTCTAGGTTAACTTGGTCAAAGGAGATTCTATGGAGGAGAAACCTTCCACAAACCATTGGTAATAGCCTGCTAAGCCAAGAAACTCCTGATTTCGGAAGGAGAGGTAGGTCTGGGCCAATCCTTCACTGCTGTATTTTATGAGGATCTACTTGTATAACCTCACCTAAGACCACATGGCCCAAGAAAGTTATAGACTTCAACCAGAATTCACACGTTCTGAACTTGGTGAATAACTGGAAATCTCGGAGGGTCGATAATGCTAACCTTAGATGATTGGCATGATCTTCCTCATTCCTGGAATACACCAGAATGTCGTCAATAAATACAATGACGAACATATCTAGGTATGTCTTGAAAACCCTATTCATCTAATCCATGAAGGCTTCTAGTGTGTTCGTTAACCCAAAGGACATCACCACAAACTCATAGTGACCTTACCGAGTTCTAAATGTTGTTTTCAGTATGTCACTCTCTCGAACCCTTAACTGATGGTACCCTAACCTGAGCTCAATTTTCAAGAAACAACTGTCTCGCTGAAGTTGGTTAAATTGATCGTTAGTTTTGGGCATAGGGTACTTGTTCTTAACTGTGACCTTGTTCAGCTGACGATAATCTATGCACATTCTGAGGGTACCGTCCTTTTTACGCACGAATAGCACTGGAGCACCCCAGAGAGATATGTTGGGTCTGATAAAACCCTTATCAAGAAGTTCCTTTAACTGCTCCTTCAACTCCTTAAGCTCAGTTGGAGCCATTCTATAAGGAGGGATGGGGATGGGTTTAGTGTCTAGAGGAGATCTATTCCGATGTCTATTTCCCGTCAAGGGGAACTCTGCGAAGATCTTCAGGAAATACATCTGGGAACTCGCTGAAAACTGGAACTGACTGAATTTCTGGGGCCTTAGAGTTGGAATATTTTACCCGAACCAAATGATATAGATGATGAGCCCGCAAGTGTACGGGTCGTACAAGTAATATAGTGGCTCTTTTTAAGAACCGGAATGTCGAACCCAAAAGGACTGGACTATGGGGTAAAACCTTTTCAAGTGTTAATTTACTAAAACGCTAATAATGAAGACAACAGTGTAAAGAAAAGATTTTGTATTTTGGAAGATATGTTTTTATACTAAACTAAATTATCTATACAATTGAGTCGTAACTATGGATGAGAGCATGCTGAGGCTACGAAGAACTGTGAAGAGAAACGAACTATCAATATCGTGGTTTATCTTTTCCTCCGGTTTGCTAGTCAGGAACCTACTGCCTATGGATTAAAACTCTCGTATTAACCCAACTTAGAATCATGAATCCTTCCACCTACATTTTCGTGATAAGAAGGAATTCAAGTTCTAGCTATACCAAAACCGGTTCCACATGACTGTACGACTTTCGGGTATATTTCTATCCCGAAGGTAAAGCAATTCCCAATTTTCCCAAACCAAGAAAAGTCATATCCTACCAATTCACAACTTTCCAGATTCGTGCCCTCTCGGGTGAAACCGGACTTTTTGGATTTACATTAACATTGGCCAGACATTAATGTAGTAAGAACAGGAATTAAATAGAACAACCATGGAAGAAAGAGAAAATAAACCAGCAATCAATAATTACATTTCAACACAAAGTTCATAGCCTCAGCAAGAAGAAGGAGAAATTAGCCACTCATTTGTGGATTAAACATCATTAAACAAGTGTTAATCATACAAACAATTGAAAGGAAGAAGAAAGAGATAGAGAAAAACCACAAATTTCGTCCTCAAAACTGCCTGTAACCCACATTCTTGCTTACCAAGTCAGAATATGTGAAAATAAACCTAATGCTATTTATAATAGTAGAAATTTGTCAGGAATAACAAGCTTAGCGTGTCACGGAGTACCACTTGAACGTGCCTCCGTGACACGGCCCAGCGAGCTTTCTGGAAATCGCCCCGGCTTTCGGCCCTGGCAGCACCCTGCCGCGTTGGCAGTGTGGCACGCTGCCAGGGCAGCGCGTTGCATAGGCTTGGTCGCGGTGCCACCACAATAGGTAGGCCTTAGCGGCCGGGGGGCTGTCTTGGGCAGCCTTCTGCCGTGGCACGTTGCCAAACGCTGCCCAGGTGGGTATTTGGCCTCACTTTGCCGACGTTTGCGTGTTTCTTCCCAAGCCTCTACTTTCACCAACTCGCGGTTAACTCCTCGAAGTCATCAAAAACCTACAAAATAAAGCTAATCATGTTGGTTAGCACATATCTTCACTTTTATATAAAATCACATGAAAATGTATCAAATAGCTTAGAAAACATGACTCATTTAAGTTGCAAAACGTATCACGGGACCTATATTATTTTCCGTGATCAATAGACATCCTTTGGAAATGAGTTTATGGGCCTTAAGGAAGGAAATAAACCTACCCTTAGGCGTTGAACTGCTTCCCAACCATTCTAACACTGGTTCATTTGGAAACTGAAACTTGACAACTCTAGTTCACGCAGTCAGCTGAGGCGCCTTGGGGTATAACCAATCCATGCCGAGAATAAGTCGAAGTCGACCATGTCTAGCTTTGCAATATCAGCTGGAATGACTTTATTCGGAATTTGAGACTGGGCAGTTTCTATATACTCAGGCGGCTCTAGCCGGCTCGCCAATTGGGGTGGAGACTGAGAAGGGTTCTGATAGGACCTCTGGATTGATGTTGAACAGAACTACTACATATGGAGTCATAAACGAAAGAGTGACTCTTGGACCTAGGAGAATACATCTAGATGGAAGATTAACATACTAGTAACTACGTTAGGTGACCTTTCCTGATCCTAATGTGAAAATAGAGCATAGAAACAATTCTGCAAGCTGTGACCACCATTTATACCTGATGAGTTGACCTGCTTAGCTGATCAGCCTGATGGAGCTACTAGGTAGTGGATTGTAGATCTTCCCCGTCCTGCTGATGGATAATCCTTTAGCCGATGCCGGAGTTGTCCACAATCGGAAATAGCCTTTCTTTCCCTAGACCTCTCAAGATGATTCTTACCGCATTTAGGGAAAACTGGCTACCCTTTTCCGGTACTGTCGGCCTGAGATTGAGTGCTAGATGACCCACCCCTCCGATCTAGCAGGACCGAAAGGTTGGGGCGCTGGTTAGGGCTGGAGTGTTGAGGCCTATATGCTATTCTTCTTCTGGCATGGGCCTTCACCACCAGATCTTTGGTGGCCAAAATCTAAATGACCAATTCTTTCCTGCTTGTTCGTTTGCTCCATATCTTTTAGCTTCTCGGCCTCAATCCGTTGGGCATAGAACAATTAGGTAGAGATCCATGTCGCATGATTCAGGCTCGTGGTCACGCACTCCTTGAGACCCAGTTAGATACCTCTGTTAACAAACTTCTGCATGCGAGCCCTTGGCTCAGCCACCATCTCTGGAGAATACTTTCACTGCTGGTAAACTCAAAGCATACTCCTCCACTGACCAGTTGCCTTGTCCCGGGTTCGTAAACTCTGCCATCATAGCCTCCCTCTTTAGGAAAAAAACTGTAAACTCAGGAAGAGCGTGCATGCAAATCCTCCCACTCCATCGATCCTGCCTCTGCTGGCCGCCCCCTCCTTCCACTACAAATGCCAAACCTAGGCTACCCCTTTAAGCTGGCAGGCAGCCAGGTTAGCACTCTCGGAGGAGTTGACACTCATAATAGGTAATTTTTCTAACTTCATCTACAAACTCTTGTAGGTCCTCTCCACCTTCTTTCCATATGAAGAATTTTGGAGGGTTCATCCGGTAAAATCTCACACCTGAGCAGCAACTGCAAACCCTTTTAGCTATTGAAACCACATGCCGGTTCACCTGGTTGGTGACGGTTTGAGCCTTGTTGAATAGTCGCCATGAATTCGGTAGTAGATACGGAATCATCACGAGGGTACACGGCTGGTGGGCGAGCTGTTGGCGTTACGGACGTTCTTCCATTTCCACGTCAAGGAGGCATTGTTCACTTAAATGAAATAGAGCATGAATTAGAAGGACATTTTTGTAATTGAACTTTAACGCATTATAAGAATATGGAAAAGGGAATTTTCCCAACATCTCGTAGCCTCCTCATCATAAGTGTGGCGCGCTTCACACCAATGAAAAGGACTCGACTCCATGCAGCTTTAAGACAAGGATATAACAAGCCTAATGCTATGATACCAAGTTTGTCAAGCCCCGGTACCACTGTTTGTGCGTAACAGGTATATGACCAAGTATATGACCCCAAGTCAACCCTTGGACTATCATTTCACTAGCATTCGAGTTAACATGCACGGTGGAACTTAAAGTAATAGCATAAAAATATTGAAGAAAGACAACTCTGAAAGTATAAAGTTTAAAATATAAAAATAATCTTGATAAAGCTGAAAGTCATGTCTGTCTGAAAGCCTTATAATTGATTTGATTACTGGGACAAGCCCCCAGCTAACTCTAAATCTAAATAAGAGACTAATAAGTATTTGAAGAAGAGTATAACACCGATTGATGAGGACTCACATTTCAACTACGGTGAAGCTCTAACAACGGCGACTATTTGAGCTGGGTCTGAGAACCTGCAGCTTTATCAGAAATGATACAACATAAAATTATGCATCAGTACTTTGAATGTACTTTGCAGTATGAAAAAAAACAACACAGATAAGTAATACTAACATTGAATTTAGTAAACATGCAAGAACCGTAAACCTCTTGTGAATTGAGTAATGATATAACTGGATGGTATAAAAGACCCTACCTGATGGTCAAGTATATTCCTAAGTCTGATTCTGATCTGAGCTAAGCTAAACTGAACTGGTGGATTGAACTATGCAGGGTGGTAGCCCAGACAAGGCGGGTGGGTGACTGGTAGATGCCTGTGACCATATAACCACGTGAGATAACGTGGAGTCCGATGTACACCCCACCAGTGGACCAAATATACCTTTCCAAAGGTATAAAGGCATGAACTGGGTGATCACAAAGTCTAGAGCGGAAATTAGGCCAATAATTTGTATATGCAATCCTACATTGGCAATGTAGTTTTGGAACCGGGTCTTGTTGCGGAAACCCGGTCGGCACCGGTGCTAAGTCCTACTCCTACTAGAAATCCTATACTGAACTACTAGGCTGATAGCTCGAAACTGGGCTCCAAGACTAGTCAGGGACATATAACTTAAAGTACCCATAGAGTCATATCAGACAGATGCTGAAACTTGGTTCTAGACTGAGTCGAGAGATGCTTATCTGGGCGTCATAACCGGCTAAGAACAAAGCTGTAAACTGATCTGGAGGGTCCTGGGGCTAGTCAGGTTATAAGTCTAAAATGTCACTGACATGGACCTATAATCTGAGTTTTGAGTCTGGTTCTGATAAGCCCGAGAGGCACTCTTTTGACACCTCGGTGAAAACTAAAGTCAAATTGAGCGGTTGAAAATCTACGCCCCACATAGTTTGAGGAGATCCTATAACTACTAAAGTGAGCTATTAAACAACTAATAGAGAATTCGACTTATTCCAACAACATGGGAATTCCGCCTTAATATGGAAACAACTCAAGAATCAAGAAATCATTTATCAAGTCTAAAGTGTCTTATCAATGAAATAATTGGCTCATCACGTAGATAATAAGAGTACAAGGAAAATTCAGCCCAAAACATACTTCATTCACAAAGAGATTTTAAGAAAAATCATCTTCATACAATATTTGGGCCTCAAAACATTCTAAGAAAGAACCCTCGATAATTTAAGTAAGAATTGGGGGAAATCATATCAATAATAATGAGGGTATCATTCTATTAGGGATTAACGAAGAATTACATGCAATTCCTTCGTATTCGAAAGATTCAAGGGCTAAAGACTGATAGGGAAGTTTTAGAAGGGTTTTGGGGGACGAAGGAAGAACAATTCCCTTGTTGAATTCCACAAACCTGACAAAAACCAGGAGGAGAATTAGCTTGGTTTGAAGAAGAAAAACACCACCCTAGTTTGATGCTGCAGACTGCTACGCGAAAGGATTCTACATTCTGTTTCTAGGAAGTTTGGTGGAGAATGAGGAAAAGAACCCATTAACCCTACTAAAAGCGTGAAATTGATGGTAAAGCGATGTAGTTTAAAGCTTGGAAGGGTAGAAAATTACTAAATAGCCCTTAGAAATTCTCTAGGAAAAATTGTCCAGTTGTCCTAACAGTGACCTAATGAGTGTGGTGTCTTACAACTGACTGGTGGTCAATACCCATCAAGGGACAATGCTGGAATCTCCGGTGGGTGACCACGAGTGACCTAACGTTTTACGTGATGCTGGTTGTCAATCATGCTGCCTCACCTCTGGGAATTTAATATTAGGATAGTAACGGGGGACATAGCAGTCGTTACTTGAGATGATGACTCATGGTGACCACCCTTCAAGTACACTTCCCACTTCTCAGTTTTGGTTTGGCGACAACGAGCTTAATGAGTTGTGGTGGCTAACAATGACTCGTGGGGTCATTCATTAAGAACACTTCTAACATACGACTCCTCCTTCCGGGTGAGCCCTAACGAGTTGTTAGGTCCCTGACTCGTCGGAGTAGGTAAATCTGAAGATAATTCTGCGGATTTTCTATATTTGCTTATTTAAAGTCCCAGAGTGGAATTTTTTTGAGCTTCTGGGGCATTACAGGCATAGCTCAACTTGACTCATGGGAGTAAGCTCAAAGTGATGATGAAGAAGAGTCAAGGTGATGTTGAAGAGAATCAAATGGGGTGTGCCAACCAACAAACATTTAAAAATGCAAGATGCCAAGGTTGAAGAAGTGCACTAGAGTCACAAATGAAATCCAAAAAATCATACTCAAGGACTCTAGTGAACTTGAAGCGTAGGATGGCAAGCAAGAGGCATTCTTGAAATACGGCGACTTAAACCGCCCTCTTATCATTTTTCAACATTGACTGTGGTTTACAAAATGGAAGCAAGAGGAGAATTAAATCAAACAAAGATGGGAAGATCAAGGTGGATTCTTCTTAGAGTATGCCATGCCAACAAGGCCAAAGTACATCCCTCCTTTGAGGGCCAGACACAAAGCCACAACATCTATTGCTTGAACCTTTGTTGCTTACACCACCACCCCTCAAGAGGAATAGAAGAATGGATAAGAAGCTAGGGGTGTGATTCAAATGCTCCAAGTGGAGAGGCCAAGTGGTTTTACTTTTTGTTTATTTTACTTTTATATTTGTTTACTTTATGTTTGTGTTGTCTTTGATTTTGGGGTTGGAACAAATTGTGGAACATGGCAAACAGTGAGAGTAGAAAAGAAAAAAGGAGAGCATGGAAAATTCGTGTAAAATGGATGCCTCCACTATATCAGGGAGTTCTCCCATCCATTCATTTCTCATTTGTTTACATATACATCGAGGAAAATGCATTGTTTTGTTAGGGGTGAAGTCTGAATAGCCTTGCTTAAGTGATGTATGATATAGCCCTATGATAGATTAGGTGACATCATTCTTAAGGGAAAATTGTCATTACTTGGGTTTGTATCACCTTTTTAGATAGTAGTCTTTGAATAAATCAAGGTTTTCTTTATACTACCAGTTCATCTTTCCCAAGGAGTGATTTCTTTGTCTTTATTTTTTGTTGAACTGGGTTGGCACTTCCCAATGATAGATTCAGAGGCGACTTTCTTAAGGAAAAATGCCAAGTCAAGAGTCTTGTTGAGTCGTTTGTGAATTTGCTTGAGGAGGTACCACCAATATGTCTTCATTGGCATTGTGCATGAGAGTTGAAAAGCAAAGAGGGGTATCTAAATATTAAAATAAGCACGCTCTTGTCATGAATTATATATTCCTTGCTTGTTGATTCATAACTAGCTCGTTAAAAGTCATCCCCTTAACATGACAAAGTAAGTGTGTGAACTCCTTGGATTGTGATGCCTTGTGTGGTGAGGTTTTAATCTTAATTCTTGTGTACACATGATTTGTCTAGAACTTTCCTAAGTGTGATTCAAGAATGAAATGATAGATGTGGTTGCATAGCACATGATCTTAGGCCCTCTTTTGTTAGTAACTTCCCATATGACCTCCTTGAACATTAATCTTTGATAGTCAATGTTTGAGCCTTGGACCCTTTCTTTGGAAACCAAATTACAAGCCCAATGAACATTTTTAATCTTTCTCTTTGGAATCTATCCTCCCTAATTTCTTGTAATAAAATAATGAAAGATGGGGCTTGAAGCCCAAGAGATGGGGAGTGATAAGGAAATTAATGTGATATGAGCGAAAAGCCTAAGTTTGGGGTTTTTTGAAATAGTATGGAAATGAGAAGCCTAAAAGTGAGTTAGCACCAAAATGTTGATGAGTTGAATGAATCGATGGGTTGAAAGACCCTGAATCATCAAAAGAAAAAACATAGAAAAAAAAGTGCTATCTCTTGCATAGATAAGGATAAATGTGAAATTCATGGGTGTTATAAGGGTGACTTGTGTTATATAAAATATAAAAATGATGAACAAGGAGAAATAAGGTGGAGTGATTTCAATGAGATGATGGGGTGTTACAAGCTTTTGTAAAGAGATTAGGGAGGCTTTAGTCACTAAAGCTAAATATTTATCCTAACCTTACTCCTAGCCTTCATCACTGACCCATATTTGAATTCTCAGTGAAGTTTTTAGTATAGCAACACTACATTAGTGGCGATATACACGAAGGGCAAGCCTATGGGTCAATTTGTATACACTTGAATTCCTTGTGAGAGCGAGCGCATCTTATCTTATAACCCCGCTGTGTGAAATTCTAAAATATGTGTGAGGATTCTCTCTTCTTGTGAGGGCATCATTCCTTGGATTACATGCTGAAAATTATTTTCAAAGAGAGGTATGATTAAGGCAAGCGGGTAGCGATCTTTAAGGCAAGCTTTGAATGTGAACGGTCAATGACTTGAGATGCTCTTTAAACTTGTTTTGAGGAACTATGCCCCTTGTTTGAATGAAATGAATGCATGAAAGATATGTTTAATGATTGTGGTTACCTACTGGAAGCTTGTCGACATGGTTTGAGTCTTTTCTCTTTCTTGAATTTGTGTATAATGTTTGGGTTGTCGTGCGGATTGATGATTTCGTGTACAACTACCATGATGCCACTAAACCCTTAGCAATGTTCCCTTGTGAAAGAATGTCTTGATTGGCCCTTGATGCAAAAACTCATGTATAGCATGTTGTTCATTTGCTCAACTGCAAAGAATTGCATTACTTGAGGACAAGCAATGGTTCAAGTTTGGGGGTTTGATGAGTTGGAAATTTTACCAACTCATTAGGATCCCTAATCATGAGTTTTGCCTAGTTTTGAGTCATTTATGTGGATTTAATTCCCTTTCTCATGAATTCTCAATAGGTACCTCATGTGAGTAAGAAAGCATGAAATCAGGCAAAACACATGATTTGAAGAAATTTGATGAGTTAGCCTATCAGGAGAGGAGCCAAAGATAGGGAAGATTTGAGCTCAAAAAAGAGGTGCAGGAGACATGCTTTTGGTAATAAACATGGACCTGGAAGAGACCCCAAGCAAAATGTCAAGCTACTGCCCATACCGGCTAAACAACCAAGCCCTTCACGGAATGGCACCAGCTAAATGCCACTGAACCGCCGGTTCACCCTGCTAGGCCACTATCTTCCAATCGGCCACAGTTTGTCTCTGCATGAATTTCCACCGGCAAAAGCGCCAGTGGGATTCTCAGAGATACCATCTAATGAAAGGTAAAAGGGTCCAAGAAGGTATCCAAAGAATCTAGAATCTTCAAGGGCATTTGAGGAAAGTTGCTTTTTTACAAGAAAATATAAATATATAACCTCCATTGCACAACTAAAGGGAGAACCATTCAATCAACAATTCATTCATCTAATTTTCATATTCTTCATAGAATTAGGAGTAGATTCCTTTCTCCATAGTTTTCTAGAGTTAGGTAGGACTTTTCTTCTTCATTTTCTTTAGCCCATTCTGGGGGAGTTCCGTGATTGTTGTAAGAGCTTGTGAAACAAAATTGTGAAGCCATATGGAATTAACTTTAGGGGAATCCTCTTGGTATCTTCTCTCTATCTTTAAATATGCTTCACTAATTTTCTAGTTAGTAGTATATTCATGGTGGGTTTGTTAATTTGATTGGGTTTTGATAAATTGCTCTTGGATTCTTATTGAATTGTAGGTGGGTGACGCTAGATTCATCTTCCTATTATTCAATTATGTGTAAATCTATTAGATTCTCTTCAATATACTAATGAAGATCCATTGATTATGATATGGGTCTATCTATTTTTACTTGATTGTTTGCTCGGGAGAGAGTGATTAAGAATTGGAAGGGAATCTAGTAGTGATGGATAGGAGATTGTAAAATTAAGCTAGAAATAGCTGAAATTACTTCTTCCTCCTTCTTCTAATTGGAAGGCTAATAGGTAGGAATAGTGGAGATTCTTTGATCAAATCAATTTGGGTTGAGATAAACCGTAGCTAGATTTTGAGAAAACTCTAGCTAGTGGTAGTCAATAGGATGGGAAGATGAGGCTACCTACTTCCAGAGATTATTTACATTTGAGTCTAAGGCATTAAACCAGTTAATTGTGATCTCACCAATAGAATGTCCCTAGCCTCTCATTTGTGATTACTTCAATTGGAATTCCCCCCAATTAGTTTTAATTTAAAATTAGTTAGCTAATTTTCCCTTTTAATTTCCCCAATTTTTTACTTTTTAAATGTTTAACAATTATATTGCTCTAGTTTTAAATAGTTTATAACTCTTGAATTATCCACTCAATTCTACGTAAGGATTCGACCCGACATCAATCAGGAATATTTGTTCTGAGCAGAGACCATTTACACTCTTTCATAAAATAGGAGTGTATTTTGGACATTATCACCTATTCCCCTCCATGCATTCAAACCTAGAAGTTTTAAGAGGTGATCAAACTTATGATTCATGTATTTCTTCCCAAATTTCCTTTGGGAATTTAAGGGTTATGTAATCGAGAATTTTCAGGTATGTAAGGTTATGAATGGGTGTATCCATCCACTCCCATGCCCAATCCCTCTTCAATTTCATGTGATTTCTAAGTTGATGAATCCATAAGGTTTCAACGCTTGTGAATTCTATAAGTATCTATCATAGGTATTCTCTGTGCAAGTTTTTAATGTTGAATTATGATTTATGGTATGTCTTATAATGTTTTCAATTAAAAATTATGATTTCCAAGTTTTACAAAAAAGATGCCCATCTATGGAAGTTCATGAAAAGATGAGATTATGATTTATGCTTCTAGTCATGATGAATGTTTCATGATGGATAGTATATTTCGAATAACCCATATCTATGTTTATGTTTTGAGTAATCAAAGTCTATTTCAAGCATTTTTAAGTATTGACATGCCCATATGATCCATTATGTATCATGATTTATCTATATTTCATATTAGCTTACCACATGGTTTTGGAGCCTAGACTCCCCTTGTTCAACTTGTGGTATGGATTTGAGCCAAGATCTTCTCTTATGTTTTCAAAATATGTTTGTCATGTAATGATTTAGCTTTGTCACTAGACAATGGTCAGCTTCATTGAAAAATGATGGAGAGCGCATGTGCATGTTTTGGAAGTAGTGTCTAGCACCGATTAGGCTAAGGGTCAGTCAGCCTTATGTCGTAGAACTATGTATCCAACGTAGGTATATTCGAATTATTTGAACTTCCTTGTGAGCTTCCCGGCCCCAAAGGGCCTTCAACGATATTGATATCATGGTAGCGTCCTTAGCCTGGCAACACTTTGGATGGCTCTGCCCACTAAGTGTAATAGTCAGGACCACATAAGCTCTATCGTGAGTAATGTCGGTTATATGAAGAATCTCCCATTATTCCTCATGATTTCATTTATGCATGTTAATCAGCTAAGATATTATGTTTTCAGCAGGTTTGACCTAATGTTCCATTTTACTTATGATTAATGAATTTCATTTGGTCATTTGATTAAGTTATGATATTCGGTAATGTTTAAGTCATGTTTTCAGATAATAGCATGCAAGCTCTATTCTCGAGACTCTTATGATGAAATATCTACGATATGCATGATCTCTAATTTACCTTAGCAGTTTTATTTTACTTGCATACTCAGTACACATTTCACATACTGACTGCATACTCCTATCATGCATCCATTTCATATACAAGCTCGGATATTTAGGCTCGATCTGCGCTGCTTGAGATATTTAGTGTTAGCTCTTCAGTCGAGTTAGTGAGTCCTCATCTTTTGAAATTTATTCTTATCAACTATATTCAACATTTTTAGTTTCAGACTTTAGTAGTTAGTTAGGGTCTTGTCCTATCTTGTTAGCTAGTGAGGCTTATCGGACATAGTATGTATTTAGTTTTAGACTTTTGTTATGTATTCAGTTATTCGATGTTTTTAGATTTTTAGACTTCTTCTATGTTATATTTTAGATTTTTGTATTTAAAATGTTGAGCTTAGATGTTATGTTCATGCCATGAGTCGACATGGAGCCTCCTGGGGTTCTTTGCCCGTGTCTCTATCCAGGAGCCTATGTTCGGAGTCGTGACAAACTTGGTATCACAATATTAGTTTTTGATGTGTCTAAATTGTTGGAAGTGCATTAAGTAGAGTCTTTTTCATGGGTGTGAAGCGCGCCACACTTATGATGAAGGCTACGAAACGGCTGAAAAATGTTCCCTTCTTTCATGATCTATGTCATGCGATGAAATGTCTCTCTATCCTTCTAACTCATGCTATACATGCTTGTAGAATCATGTCTCCTCACCAATTTAATGGAAGAAGGAATGGAAATGGAAATGACCACGAGAATGGCAATGGGGATGAGGCACCAATAGGCCCCACCAGCTCCTGAGGATTATGTACTTTAGCAGGTGGCCTATGTATAGTTTAGGGCTACCATTCAGATGATAGCTTAGACTTTGACTGCCCAAGTCAACCAATAGGCATAGCATATTCCCTGCGAAGGAGTGAAGAATCGACATGAGTTTAGGGAATTTCTGAGGATGACTCCTCAGGTTTCTAGATCAAAGATGGATAAGGATCCATATGAGTTCATTGATGAAGTTCTGAAGATCACCTAGATCATGGGGATGATTGAGGAGGAGTGCATAGATCTAGCCTCATATGAATTGAAAGGGTTGTGCATTTGGTTCAGGCAATGGAAGGATAGCAGGAGTAGTTGGAGCAGGCCCCATTGGTTTGGATGAGTTCCATACTGCATTCGATTGGTTCTTCCCTCGTGCGATAAAGGAAATCAAAGCAGCTAAGTTTGTGAAGCTAAGCAAGGTAAGATGACAGTCCAAGAGTACTCTTTAGAGTTCACTCCTTGTCAAATATGCATCAGGGTAGTGGCAGATCAAAAGAGGCGAGTCGATTCGTGCAGTGGGATAGCAGACTATTTGGTCAGGATTGTCAGGACCGTAATGCTTCATGGGACATTGACTTTCCTCGGATAGTCTTGTATGCCCAGCGGATAGAGGTACTACAAGTGAGTGAAGCGGGAGAGAGAAAGCCAAGAGGGCCAGATCTAATGGCTTTGGACTCTCCCAACAAAGACCTGGTGGTGAGACCATCAGCAATCCGACCAGAGATCATCAAACCCAGCGCCATCGGCGAGTGTGCCATCTAGATCTAGGCGCAGCGCTAGAGGGGATGAGCATTCGAGGCCCTCATGTTCGGGGTACTCAACATTAGAGTCCAGCAGCATTCTAGAGTGTGTAGGTGTGGCCGGAGGGCCATTTTTGGGTCAGTGCTTAGTGGCTACAGGTGCTTATTTTGGTGTGGAATCTACTGAACTTATGCTCAGAGATTTTCCAGCAGCCAGGAAAGACCATGATAGGGGTCGAGGCCTAGCCACTAGTTCGGCGGCCCCTGCGCATGCACTGCTGGTGGGTGCATCCACTAGTGTAGGTGGTGAGTGATTATGAACAGGTTTATGCCTGCCAGTCATCACAGGCAAGAGGTCTCCCCAATGTAAATCTTCGACATGTTACTTAATTATTCCACCTTGATATATATGCATTGTTGCGATCCAAGTGCTACTTTTTCTTTTGTGACGCCCTATGTTGCTGGTAGTTTCGGAGTCGATCCCGTCACATATCAGAACCTTTTTAAGTCTCTACTCCAGTCGGTGATTCAATTATAGCTCAAAGGGTATATAGAAATTGCCCTGTCAGAGTTCTTTAGAAAGTCACCTCAGCAAATTTAGTACAATAGCCATGATAAATTTTGGTCATTATCTTTGATATGGATTAGCTACATGCACGTTATGCCTCAATAATTTGCCTTAAATTACCGTGCGGTAGAGCTCCGATTTTCGGGTGAGCCAGTCCTAGAGTGGGTAGATCAGTTATGGCTGTAGGTCACTTCATTTACTACCTTAAGGCTAGATTAGATGATATCTAAGGGTTGCATACCATCTGGTTAAGTTGGATACTTTCTTCCCAAACCTAAATATCTAGTCGGTTCTTGTAGTGTGCAAATGTCACGACCCAAATGAAACCCGGATCATAGACACGGTACAGGGACCCCGGGAGACCCCAAGTCAGACCCTTGAAAACTATGCATACATCTATCTCATTCAATAATAGGAAAGAACATGACTGCAAGCCGATAGTCAGACTTAAAATAACACTTGACCATAATATGAGTAGAATGCATCTAAGTCCTGGCCTCTAATCTGGACGAGCTAGGAAAAAAGCCCCTTTGGCTCAATAATACTGAAACTGAAAATACAACAGAGATAACTAAAAGCTTAGTCCTCGAAAGATGAGGACTCACCAATCACGCAGGTGCTAAAACCGATGTGACGAACATTGGGCAGTGTCTTAGGATCCTACATAATGAAATGATGCAGCATAAAAAGGTATGTGTCAGTATCTTGAATGTACTGGTATGCAGAGTATTAAATACCAAGTGTAATAAAATAAATCATTTAAGAACCATGCATAAATTAAACATGTTATCAGTTGTTAGGAGTAGTGCTTGCATGCATTATTTCAAATATCATGATCTTTTCATAACATGATGACTCATAGCTTTTAAAACACCAATTGCCTTGAATAACTCAATGCTAGAGCAAAACATTTATAGTTAAGAGTTGAACAATGAGTCAAACCTTACTTTTAAAACATGCATGCATGAAGTAATCATTATGAGTAATGACTATGCAAATATGAATAGTATAGACCTTGGGAGTCTAGTCACTTAACCGACATACCACGATAGAGCTTATGTGATCTAGCTATCACACTCTCAAGTGGGAAGAGCCATCCATAACCTTTCAGGGTGATGGATGCTGCCATGATAACGATAATAAGATCAAAGGCCCAATCAGGGCAGGGGATAGCTCACAAGGGAGTCCGGAAGTAATATAATAGTATAACCTCTGCGTTGCCGTAGTTACTGCGACATATAGTGATGACCCTTAACCAGCTCTATGTTAGACTCTTCTCCCAAAAAGCATGAAATATACCATTGTATATAACGAAGCTCAACATCATTAATATTGACGAAGCTCAAGATGAAAATAAAAATTCAACATCGTATGAAAATGAAGCTCAACATTGTCTATTGACAAAGCTCAATAATGAAATCATCTGGAGCACAGACATCCTCGAAAATGAAGCTCAACATTGTCCTTTGACAAGAAAGCTTAATAATGAAACTATGCATATGAAAAGATTTAAATCAAACATACCACAAGATTAAAATATATATGAAATGTGAAGATTTCGCTCCAAACAATGTGGAAGCTTATTTAGGAAAAATAATCATTTAAATTAATAAAGTGGGCCTTGTCCAAAGATTTATCATATGGATCGACTCAATTCATTTTGAAAACAATATTATAATCATGGGTAGCTTATGAAATATGCTCTTCATCACCAAATCTCATTCTCATCATACATTCATCGTAGATCACCTCTTTTATGAACTTTTCACCCCTTGGACGTTTTAGATTCAAATTTTAGAAAAAAAAATTATAAGGGAAAACAATTTAGAAGCCCAAGCTTCATAAATCACCAATATAAGTACAATCTAATCATACCCATGTATAAAAATGGAAGAATTATGTAATTGGGTGAAACCCCATAATTGATCATTGATAATTTATCACAATTTGATAGGAATTGGGCATGGGTGTGGAAGGAGAAGAGTACCCATTAAAACCTTATATACACAGAAATGATGAATTCTAATCACCCCTCTAATTTCCCAGTTAAGATTCCTGTAGGAAACCTTAAGATTGCACCTTGAATACTCTCTTCAAACCTTCAAGCTTGTATGCATGAGAATGATAGCTCAAGATGGTTTCCCTGCTAAAACCCACTAAAACAAACATAACGACATTAGTATAGACCCTTAGAACTTAATAATTACGAAAAGACCCTTACTAAAATCACTGAGAAATAACTATTAGGGGTCCTAATGGACGACCTGACGACTCGTTAGGGCCCACAGTCGTTCAGTCGTTCATCAAGTACACTAGATGCTCTGGTTGCCGGGACTCGTAATGGGTGACTAAATGACTCATCCCCCCACGACCATGAGTGAAGTAGTCACCCGCCAGTGCCTTTGCCTTGAATTTTGCAACATGTTGTTCACGACTCACCCCACGAGTTGTTGGGACTGGCCACGACTCGTGGGGTCCCATCTGTTAGATATACTGGATATATTATTCGTTAATTTCTAACATCACCCCACATGAGTGACATGACGACTTGTGGTGTCTTACCATGAGTCTTTACTTCCCCGTAGGGACCCCAAATCTTGAATTTCCCTTGGGCCTCCCCACAAGTCACCTAACGACTCGTCCTTCAACTGCAGGAGCCATTTTCCAGTTTTTCTTCATTTCAACTTTCGAATCCATCTTTGAATTCTCTGGGTATAACAATATCTCCCCTTGGGAACATTCGTCCTCGAATGCTCATAAACAAAGAAAACGGCAAACTACGTTATACTTCAATACTAATTATTTTAACCAAAATTTTCTCGAATGACTACCTCTGAAAGAACCACATAGCTGAACTGAATTCGCATTTCACACACACTCATACACATAAAATAACTTGAACTCATGAACTGTGAACTAAGGAATTTAAATAGAATCATGGGCCAGCCCGTACCTCAAGTCGGGCCCAGGCGGTAGAGGAATAAATGTGGGTGTTTTGGTCGCCGTATCTGCTTCGACTTCCCACGTAGCTCCCTAAACATGCTGATTTCTCCATAAAACTTAACTGAAGATACTTATTTGTTTCTCAACTTCCGAACCTGATGATCCAAGATTTCAATGGGAATTTCTTCATAACTGAGGCTGTCTTTTACACCAGCAGCATCGCAGGACGCTAAAGTGAATCACCCAAGCACTTTTTTTCAAAAATGATACATGAGACACTGGATGTATAGAAGTTAATTTTGATGGCAACTCCAGCTCACTAATATGCCACTATCCGGTAAGGACCAACATAGTAGGCTGGGTTTTCCTTTCTTTCTTAACCGCATGACTCCCTTCATAGAATACAACTAAAATACTGTCGTCCACCTCAAACTCCAGGTCCCTCCCTCCTCCCATCAGCATATGATTTCTGCTGACTCCACAGGCAGTCTTCCGCTATCCCTTATCGGCTGAACCTTTACCATGGCCTCATGAACCGAATTAGGCCCTATCATAGTGGCTTCCCCAACATCTTACCATGCTTCGAGATCGTGCCCATCACTCTCCTAGTTTCTCTTTGATAACGATGTTCTAATATTATATAATATCCATAAACGGAATCTTAAGAAGCAGAAAATCTTTCCAACTTCAACCCATCTAATGGGTGACCTACACCTCCTCCCATAAAGAACTTTGAACGGTTCCATCTGCATGCTAGAGTGATAATAATTGGTTATAAGCTACTAGTCGAAAATGATCATCAGCTACCTCTGAATCCATAATATATACCCTCAATATATCCTCGAGGTCTGAATTATTTTTCTTCCTGGACTTAATTTGTTTATGGATGAAAGGCGGTACTGCGTTTAACTTGAGTCCTAAGTCTCTTTTGAAATGAATGCCAAAATTGAGAGGTAAACTGGGTACCTCGGTCTTAAATAATGGACAAGGGCACTCCGTGAAGTCAGACCAACTCCCGAATGTATAATTTGTGGTATAGTCATTCGCTAAATTTGTAGTTACGACCAGTAAGAAGTGTGCATCCTTGGTTAACCTATCGACCACCATCCAAATGGAGTCATATTGCGGTGAGTGAGTAGACCTATAATGAAATCCATATTAATCTCCTCCCACTTCCAAGTAATGCTTATATCCTGAAGTACGCCTCCCTGCCTTTAATGTTTCACCTTCACTTGTTGAAAGTTGGGACAATTGGCTACAAATTCTACAATATCCTTCTTCTTACCTTCCCACCAATACATTTCGTACAAATCCCGATACATATTACGTGGATCCCAGATGAATAGAATATACGATACCATGACCTCATACAATATCTGAACTCTCTCAAATCTATCAACGTCTGGGACACGTAGGTAACCCTGGTATTGTAGCATACTATGCCCCCTTGGGAAGTAGACCTCCCACCTTTTGACCTAGCATTGCCTCCTTCAACTTCCTCAAAGTTGGATCCTCATCTGTCTTAGACTTGACATCAACCACCAAGGGCGTTGACCCGTTATACTGAATCTTACCGCCATCGGTCAGTCGATCAATCACTCCCAATCTTGCAAGTCGGTGGACATCAGCCACCTACTCCTTCTCCATCATCCTGGACACACTCTCCATAGAGGAAGGCCTACTAAGATCATCCACAACCTATGTGTAGCCTTGCCTTAGGGCTGGTAAAGGACACTCATGTCGTAGTCCTTCAGTAACTCCAACCACCTCTATTGCCGAAGATTTATATCCTTCTGTTAGAACACATATTGCAAGCTCTCATGACCTGTGAATACATCCACATAGACCCCAACTCAAGATCATGGGTGGGGTAATTATTTTCGGGAACCTTTACCTGTCGAGAGGCATATGCCATCACCTTCCACATCTTTGCGCATCAACACACATGCCGGTCAACTCTCAAAGCATCACAATACACAAAAAGCCATCCGTACCCTCAGGTAGAGTCAACACTTGTGTTGAAGTGAGTTAGTTTTCAATTCAGCTTTTCTCACAACCCTCCAACCATTGGAACTTCACCTTTTTCTAGTTAACCTAGTCAATGGGGCCATAATGGATGAAAATCCGTAGATCTCTAATAATAACCTGCTAAACCCAAAGAGTTCAAATATCTGATGGGTTCACTGGTCTGGGCCAATTCTTTACCACTTCAATCTTTTGAGAATCTACTCTTATACCCCCACTAGACACCACATGGCAAAGAAATGCCACGGGTCAACCAAAATGTGTTGATGGTGCATACAACTGTTGATCGTTGAGGGTCTGAAGTACTACTCACAAGTATTAAGCAGCATGTCCTCGCCCCTAGAGTATATGGAATGTCAATTAATAAATACAATCGGGGAACATGAATATGCCTTATATAACACAATCTTATGTTGATCGCATTCATTGCGAGGGTTTTGATATAATTGCTAGACAAGTAATACGGGGATTGCTGGCCAGACAGGGTTGCTTGTCATTGGGGTTTTGAACAGCATGAGTCAGGTGGCATCCCGAACATTCGCAAAGGAACATCTAAAGGAGAATGGATGGAACACCCCGGGCGCCACATAGAACCTCCTTACAAGATGACTCAAGACCTAATTGGACACATTCAATTACCTCTTTACCTTTCACGACATAGATCTCATCTTAAAATACATAAGGAATTGTACCTCTTATAGCAGTTCTCGGGAAACTAATAATCAAGATAGATCCCAAGTAGGAAACCCATATTATACACGGGACTACATAGGATGACTAAAATTGCTTTGTGGTAGCCTATACTGTTGGGTTGAGCGACTGGCTGAAGCTGCTGGCCAGACAATTTGCACAACGGCTCTTCCCTCATCTTGCTTGATCAAAGGGAAATTCCTGCACATGTGCCCATTCCCTACACCCCTGGAAAGCAAATATCGGAACCCTGCAAACATTGTCCGATGTGTGTTCACCCACATTTTGGGCGCGACAACTAGTGGTTAGGACTACCGAAGGGGGAGTTGGGACACGGCTTTTACTACCATTCTGCTTGGTCGCGGGGCAATCCTTATGCTTATGCCCGGGTTGACCACAATTGAAGCATATATCCTAACCCATCAAGCACCTTCCTAGGTGGTGCTTCTTTACCGCTTTTCGGCAAAGTGGATAAGTGACCTCCCTCACCCGGGGCTTGTACTTTCAAACTTGAGCTGGTGACCTCTAGCAGGGTTAGGGCGACTCCATTACTCAACCCTTACTGCGGGAGTTCTCAAGTCCTCGGTCCTGGGCATTTCTCCTTTTCTTTGCTCCCTGCTCACACCACCCATCTTTGAATCACAAAAGATGAGTGGGCTCCCCTTCGCAAGATCTTGAACCTTAGTAGCCCTTGCCTCTCTGGTAGTGTTCGTAGATGCAATAGCTTGTTGGGTGGGCTGGGTGATCATGGCCCGTACTTGGACTGTAGCCTCGAGTTTTTCGCTCAATAACACTGTCAAACACCTAGGACTCACCTTAGTTAGTAGACTGGTGACTCCAGTGTTGTTACCGGGCAACATGTTTCTGCACACGTGTATAGCACGAGTTATAAGGTTAGGGGAGACTCTTCATCGCACAACATAGATCATGAAAAGAAGGAACATTTCCTAAAACATATAGTAGCTCTTCTTCACAAGTGTGACCTTCACACCGGAAGACTCTACTCAATGCGCTTTCGGACTCCTAGGACAGTTCAAACGTATTGCTCTGATAGGATCGACCCAAACGGAGGCGGATAAGCTGTTTGAGATAAAGGAACCCGAGAGACCCCAAGTCAACCCATGGCTTATGCATACTCTATCTCATTCAATAACAGGAAGAAAACATGACTATAAGCTCAGTCAATCCAGACATAAAATAACAACGGCATAATATCTAAAAATTTGAATACACGTCTATGCGAAAAGCCTCTCTAATATGGATGAGTTGATGGGACCAAGACCCAATAAGTCAACAATACTGAAACTGACAAATATAATAGAGATAACTGAAAGTCTAGTCCTCGAAAGATGAGATTGACCAATCACGTAGGTGCTAAAAAATTGATGAGCGACCACTAATGAAGTGGGCACCAGGTACGGATCTCATCATGAAATGATGGCATAAAAAGGTATACGGTTAGTACGTAGAAAATGTACTGAGTATGCAAGGTAAGTAAAACCGCTGATGTAAGTAAAATAAATCATTTAAAGACCATTCTCAACTAAACATGTTATGATATGTTAGGAGTAGTGCTTGCATGAATCATTTCTAAAATCATGATCTTTTCATAACATGATGACTCTTAGCTTTTAAAACACCAACTGCCTCGAATAACTCAATGTTGAAGAAAAACATTTATATTTAAGAGCTAAATAATGAGTCAAACCTTACTTTTAAAACATGCATGCGTGAAGTAATCATTATGAGTAATGAGTATGCAAGTCTGAATAGTATAGATAGTGGGAGACTCGTCCTTGCTGACATACCACGATAGAGCTTATGTGGTCCCAACTATCACGCTCAAGTGGGAAGAGCCGTCCATAACCTTTCTAGGGTGGTGGACGCTGCAAAATATCGATATCAAGATCAAGGCCCAATCAGGGTGGCAGCTCACAAGGGAACCTACGTTACGCGCGTAGTTGGAGCATAGGGTGATCGACTCTTAACCCACTCGGTGCTAGACTCTTTTCCCAAAAACATGCAGTGCTCTACATCGTATATAATGAAGCTCAACATCTTCTATTGACAAAGCTCAAGATGAAAAGAAAATTTCAATATTCTATGAAAATGAAGCTAAACATTGTCTATTGACAAAGCTCAATAATAGCTCAATAATGAAATCATGCATAGACTCGACATCATATGAAAATGAAGCTCAACATTGTCCTTTGACAAAGCTCAATAATGAAATCATGCATATGAGAATCTTTATTTTGAAACATACAAAAATATTTAAAAAATATATGAAATGTGATATATTTCGCTCCAAACAATGTGGTAAGCTTATTTCGGGAAAAATCATCATTTTAAATCAATAGGTGGGCCTTGCCCAAAGCTTTATCATACATGGATCTACTCAATTCATTTTGAAAATAATATTATAATCATTGGTAGCTTAAGAAATATTCTCTTCATCACCAAATCTCATTCTAATCATACATTCATCGTAGATCACCTCTTTTATGAACTTTTCACCCATGGACGTTTTAGATACAAATTTTAGAAAAACAATTTTCTTAGGCTTAGCCAGTTACTACAAGAGGTTTGTGGAAGGATTTTTATCCATTGCAGCACCGTTGACTAAGTTGACTTAGAAGAAATTGAAGTTTCAATGGTCGTAGGCTTGTGAGAAGAGCTTCCAAGAGTTGAATACTCGACTCACCTCAACACCGATGTTGACCCTACCTGAGGGTACCTATGGGTTTGTAATGTATTGCGATGCCTTGAGGATCAGCCTTGGTTGTGTATTAATGCATCACAATAAGGTTATAGTCTATTCTTCTAGGCAGCTAAAAGTCCATGAAAGAACTATCCGACTCATGAACTCGAGTTGGCAGTGGTAGTATTTACCTTTAAGATTTGGAGATTTTCTTTGTACGGGGTCCATGTGGATATGTTTACGGACTACAAAAGCCTACAATACATGTTTACCCAAAAGGATATGAAATTATGTTAGAGGAGGTGGTTGGAGATTTTGAAAGACTATAATATGAGTGTTCTTTATCATCCGGGTAAGGCTAATATAGTGGTAGACACTCTTAGAAAGCTTTCTACGGAGAGTGTGACCCATGTAGATAAGCAAGGGAAGGAACTAGTGAAGGATGTGCACCGGCTTGCACGACTAGGAGTTCATCTTGTTGACGTGAAGGATTGTGGTGTCATTGTTCGGAATGGGTCAGAATCCTCCTTGGTGACCGTGGTAAAAGTTAGACAAGACGAGGATCCTATTTTAGTAAGATTGAAGGAAGCCGATCAAAATCAGAAGGTGGAGGTCTTCTCCCAAGGGGGAAATAGTGTGCTTCGATATTAGGATCGTCTGTGTGTTCCAATGTTAATGATTTGAGAGATTAGATGTTGCACAAGGCTCATGGTTCTAGATATTCTATATATCCAGGTGCCACCAAGATGTACTGTGACCTATGGGAATTCTATTGGTGGAATGGCATGAATAAGGACATAGCAGAGTTTGTGGCTGAGTGTCCATTTGTCAACATGTGAAAATGGAACATCAAAGACCTAGAGGTGTTCTTCAAGACATTATTATCCCTACTTGGAAGTGGGAGGAAATCAAAATGGACTTTATTACAAGGTTTCTGGCACTCGTCGACAGTATGACTCTATATGGGTGGTTGTAGACAGGTTGACTAAGGTAGCTCATTTCCTGCCAGTCAAAACTACTGATTCAATGGAGGATTATTCTAAGTTTTTCATTTGGGAGTTAGTTCAGTTGCATGGAGTGCCCTTGTCCATCATATCATATATAGGTACTCAGTTTACCTCCTAGTTTTGGAGATCATTTCAGAAGGGACTAGGTACTCAGGTCAAGCTTAGCACATCATTTCACCCGCAATTAGATAGTCAGGCCGAGCGGACTATTCAGACTCTTGAGGATATGTTGAGAGTGGCAGCATTCAGATGGCTCCATTCGAGGAACTTTATGGGAGAAGATGTAAATCGCCTATTGGTTGGTTAAAACTCGGTGAAACTTCATTGATAGAACCAGATTCAATACATGAGGCTTTGGAGAAAGTTCAGCTTATAAGGAAAAGGTTGACAACAGCTCAAAGTCGTCAAAAGTTCTATGCGAATGTGAAGAGGAGAGAACTTGAGTTTGAGGTTGATGATTGAGTGGTTCTGAAGGCATCTCTCATGAAGGGAGAGATGAGATTTGGAAATAAAGGGAAACTCAATCCCCGTTATCTTGGCCCGTATCGAATTGTGAGAAGGTTTAGCAAGGTGGCCTATGAGTTGGAGTTGTCCTCAGAATTGGCTTTAATGTATCGGTGTTCCATGTGTCACTCTTAAAGAAGTGCTTGGATGATCCAACTTTGGTAGTCCCGGTAGACAGTGTAGGTGTGAAGGATAGCCTTAGCTACAAGGAAGTTTTGGTGAAACTATTGGATCATCAGGTTTGAAAGCTAAGAAACAAAGAATTAGCCTCAATAAAGGTTTTGTGGAGGAATTAGCATGTCGAGGGAGCTACGCGGGAACCCAAAGCAGATATGATAGCTAAGTACCAGTATCTATTCCTTTTTGGCTAAGTTTCAGCTTGAGGTATCAGTTTCCTCCCTAGTACCTTATTCAGTTTCATGTTTAAATCATGTGTTCCAGTTTCTATCATATCAATGTATGTATGTGTGATTCATGAATCCAGTTAAGTCATGTAATTCTGTCCGGAGTTAGTCACTCTGTCAGTTTTTAGCTCTAAATGTTTAGTATTTGGTATGATGATTACATTTCTCAGCTTTTCAGCATGTTTATTCACATTCGAGGTTGAATGTTCCCAATGGGGAGATATTGTAATATCGTGAAAGCCCTAAGATCAGACCCAAGGTTTAAAAAGGAGAAAATAGGATTTTTGCACCAACTCATAGGACGAGTCATCCAGTGACCCGTGTGGTGCACCACGATTCATTAGGTGACTCGTGGGAAGGAGGAAAGGTTTGTTTGGATTTTTGGTTTGGGGGTTGACCACAGGTGAAGCCACGAGTCATGGTCAACACCACGAGTTGTTATGTTAGTCGTGGTCAGAAGTTTGACTTGGATATTGAAGGTTTAGTAGGGCTCCCAATGACTAGTCACCATGAGTCTTGGTATCCCTCATGGTAATCAGTGATGATAAACTTCTAGTGCTGGCGATGGGAGCAGACCACGACTCGTAATCCTTGACGACGAGTCATCTAGCTCCTCGTTGGGACTGGCAGTGTGTATTTTTTTGCGACTTTATTAAGGGATTTTTCATCATTCTGAAGTTCCTAAGACCTAAACAACTTCATTTTAAGTTCATATAGGTGTGTTTTAAGAAGGGTTAACTCATTCTAAGTCTATTCCCCTCCATGCATGGAAGCCTAGTAGTTTCTAAGGGTGATCAAGCTTAGAATTCATCAAGATCTTCTCCAAATTTCCTTTGAAAATTCAAGAGGGTTGTGTAATAAGAATTTCCTAGGTATGTAGGGTTATGAATGGGTGTATCCATCTGTTATACCCCTGGAGCTTAAAGATTGGAACCGGGAGTTAAAAACAGGAAAAATATGAAATTTGATGTTGCAGGCTCAGGACGAGTCATTGGACGACTTGTAAGGTGAGCCCATGAGTCGTCAGGTAACTCGTGGGAAGACCAGTGAAACTTGTGAAGAGTTTGAGGAGAAGGGTCCCCACAAGCATGGAAATGACTCATGGTCATGCACTACGGGTCGTCAGGTCAGCCGTGGGTAAGAGAGAAGGAAAATAGAAGAAGACTGACCAGTGTACTTGACAGAAGTTGACCAGGAGTCGTTGGGTTAGGTAACGAGTCATGGTGTGAGTTTTAGGGTGATTTGTATGTGAAGTAAGGTAATTGAGGCAGTGAACTTGACGACTAGTGACCACGAGCGTAGTCACCCCCAATGAGTTGTCACTTGATTCGTTACAAGCCCAGGAGTTTAGACAAGGCAGTGTACTCGACGAACAACATGACAAGTCATTTCCCCCAGTGACGAGTTGTTAGGTCATCTTTTAGGACCACTTGACAATTATTTTCTGCGAGTTAGTGAGGGCCTTTTCATAAATTCTAAATATCCTAAAGCCTAAACTACGTCGCATTAGCTTATGGAAGGTGGGTTTTCAAAGGAATAATCCATTCTAATTCCTTAATCATGAATTTAAGAGAATGGAGAGGTGATCAAAAGAGTGATTCAAGGTTTTCTTCCCCAATTTCTTTTGGGCTTTCAAAGGAGAGTAAGATTCAGTTATTTCCAGGTATGTAAGGCTATCAATGGGTGTTTCCTTCCACACCCATGCCCATACTCTATGATTTCATGAAAATTTTATCAAAGGTTTATTACATTTTGAAGTAGAATTATATAAAAATCTAATGATTTGTTATTGTGCTTTGTGATTTTAGAATCTTATCATATTCTATGGGTTTTGATCAGCTTTTATGATTTAAATTGCTTATAATATTATCAATGTTTATTTCTATTGAATTAAGCCTAATTATGCATGACCCATGATGAATCAATTTATGATCTACTTGTCCATTAATGATATTTACAAGCCCAGCATATATTATGTTTCGGAATATGGATTTAATCAAGTACCCATCATGATTTTATGAATTTCAAGCTATATGCATGATATACAAGTATGTATGAATTTTATGAATCATGAATTATGTTTTGGCCGACTCACGGGTCTTGTTCATGGCTAGTTCACGTATGTATAAGCATGTTTATGATTATCATGACTTAACTAGCCCATGAATCCATGCATGTTATACTATGAGCACTATATATGTTCTAGGAGTAGTATCGAACACCGAGTAGGTTCGGGGCTCAGGTTAAGCCCCAGATCTCATAAACTACGTGCCACTGTAGGTATGTTGGGACCTCCTTTGTGACTGCCCGGGCTCAATTGGCCCTTTTCATGGTGATATCACGCCCTTCATGGTTCTACCCTTGGCAAGGTATGAACAGCCTCTCGACTAGGTTTACATGTCGAACTTCATGTGTGCTCATATGGGGTATGTCGGTTAAGAGAATATCCCACTATTCCTCATGATTTATGAATGCTTATGATTATGTATTTTGGATGAAGTCATGTTAAATAAATCTTTTCTCCTATTATTATGATTATGTTTGTAATACGAATGTTTTGAACAACCTTGAGCCTTATGTTATGTTATGATGTGTACGATACGAGCATGATGTCCTACTCTTTTAATAATTTATGAGTTTTATATATTTTAATGTCCTTTTTACTTACCTTGCATACTCGGTACATTTCATGTACTGACTTCATACTTTCTATGTTGTATCATTTCATAATACAGGACCTGACTCTCATGCTCACCCTCCTCAGTAGCTTTTCAGGGTTTGTTATCAGCTTATTTAGTGAGTCCTCATGTTCCGAGGTCCATATGTTCAAACTCTATTGTTTTCTTTCAGTTTCAGTATTGGAGGGTTAGTTGGGGGTATTGTCCCATCAACCCGACTCTCATGATTAGTGGTTTTTCAGACTATAAGTTGTATTCAGCCGTCATGTATGGATCATGTATTGTCACTTCTTTGTTATTATGTCATGATTTCATTTTCCTTATGTTAAGTCTTCCACTTATGTGAATGAATTAGATGTATTCTCATTCTATGGGTCGACTTGGGGTCTCTTGGGACTCCTCGTCCCGTGTTTATGATCTACGTGGACATTCGGGTCGTGACACCATCCACTCCCATGTCCAATCCCTCTTCAATCTCATGTGATTTCTAAGTTGATGAATCTATGGAGTTTTAACCCAACTTGTGAATTCTCTAAGTATCTATCATGGGTATTCTTTATGTATGTTTCTAATGTTGAATTATGATTTATGGGCATGTTTTATAATGTTTTCAATTATCAAATTATGATTTCAAAGTTTGAAAAATAAGATGCCCATCTGTGGAAGTTCATGAAAAGATGAGATTATGATCTATGTTTTTAGTTATGATGAGATGTTCATGATGAAAGTATGGTTTTGAATTACCCATGTTCTATGTTCATGTTTTGAGTAATCAAAGTCTATTTCAAGCATGTTTAAGTATTGTGCAAGCCCATATGATCAAGTATGTTTCATGATTTATCTAAATTTCATATGATTTACTTACCACATGGTTTTGAAGTCTAGACTCCCACTCTTGTTCAGCTTGTGGTATGGTTTGAGACAAGGCTCTTCATGTTATATTTTCAGAATATGTATGTCATGTCATGATGCAACTTCATTACTAGAAGATGATCAGCTTCGTTGAAAAATGATGGAGAGCACATGCATGTTCTTGGGAGTAATTTCTAGCATCAAGTAGGCTAAGGGTCAGTCAACCCTAAGCCTCAAAACTACGTGCCAACGTAAGTATGTTTAGATTATTTGGAACCTCCCTTGTAAGCTTCCCCTGCCCCAAGGGGCCTTTAGCTTGATATCGATAACATGGTTTCGTCCTTAACCCTGACAAGGCTTTAAACAGCTCTGCCCATTTGAGTGTAATAGTCAGGACCACATAAGCTCTATCATGGCAATGTCGGTTATATGATGAATCTCCCATTGTTCCTCATGATTTCATTTATGCATGTTCATCAGCTAAGATATTATGTTTTCAACAGGTTTTACCCAATGTTCAATTTTACTTATGATTATCAATTTTCATCTTTGGGTCATTCAATTTAGTTGTGAAATTCAGTTATGTTTATATCATGTTTTCAGATAACAGCATGCAAGCTCTACTCTCAGACTCTTACGATGAAATATTTATTATATGCATGATCTCTGATTTTACTTACCTAGCTATTTTATTTACCTTGCATACTCGGTATACTCCACTTACTAACCGCATACTTAATAATGTATCATTTCATGATACAGGCTCAGTCTTGTCGCTAGCCAAATCATCAGTGTGAGCATCTCCCAGTTAGAGTTGATGAGTTCTCATCTTTTCAGGGCCCTTATTATTAGTTATATCCAGTATTTTCAGTTTCTGACTTTAGTGAGTTAGTTGAGGTCTTGTCCCATCAACTCGTTGGTAGTAGAGGCTTATCAAACATAGTATGTATTCAACTTCAGACTTGTGTTATGTATTCAGTTATTTGATATTATCATACTTTTAGACTTCCACTATGTTATATGTTAGATTTTCGCATTTAAAATGTTGAGCTTAGATGTTATGTTCATTCCATGGATCGACTTGGAGCCTCTCGGGGTTCTTTGTCTCGTATCTCGATCCAGGCCTATGTTTGGGTTGTGACAATGTACTATATTGTTTTATGATATAGGCTTAGGTACCCAGCCTCAGCACCACAGCTAGTTTCTCTCGGCAATTCTCCAACAGCTTTTAGTGGTGAGTCCTCATCTGCCGAGGACCGGAGTTTCCATTTCAATATATTATTTTTAGTTTAGTTTTAGACATTAGAGTTAGCTAAGGGTTTGTCCTAGAACCTATCAGTTCTTTTATAAGGCCTTCAGACAGTATATATTCAACTTGAGTTCCAGTATTTGAACAGATTATTATTATTATTCAGTATTTGGCTATTTCTTTAGTTAGATTCCACTTATCTTTATTTTTTAGTAGATCAGTCTTATAGAATTATGTTATGCCATGGGTTTTATTGGGGTCAATGGTGATCCTAAGTATCATGTCATTTCCAGGGTGTAAACTCGAGTTATGAAAAACTTGGTATCAGAGCCTCAAGTTTAGAGTGTCCTAGGATGTTTAAAAGCCGCATCAAGTAGAGTTCTTTTCATGGGTGTGAAGCGTACCACAGTTATGAGGGGGAGGTTATGAGGCATTTTTAGGAAAATTCCCTTTTCTTCATGATTCTTATCATGTGTAGAGTTTGCCTCCAAAATATCCTTCTAACTCATGCTCTACCCTTTCATCTAGTGATGCCTCCCAAAAGAGGAAACATAAGGAGGATTGAAAATGCAAACTAGCCAGCCCCACCAGCTCTAGTAGCCCCTCAGGATAATCAGGTAACGCATGCAGAGTTCTAGGCTGATATCCTAATGCTGGCTCAGGTGATGACTACTAAAGTCAACCAGCAGGTCATAGCAGTCAATACTAATGGGTTTGTAGCTACTACCAGAGTTTGAAATTTTACTCGGATTAATCCCCCGATATTTTATGGGTCTAAGGTTGATGAGGACCCACAAGAGTTTATTGATGAGGTGCAAAAGATCACCCAAACCATGGGTATTGCTTCTATTGAAAGTGTAGACCTGGCTGCTTATTAGTTAAAAGGGGTGGCTCAGATTTGGTATAAGCAGTGGAAAGAGGGTAGGCGGAATGGTGCAGGTCCACTGGAATGAGATGAGTTCGTGATGGCATTCTTGGATAGAGTCTTTCCCCAAGAGATAAGGGAAGCTAAGGCTACCGAGTTTGTGGATTTGAGGTAGAATGACATGACAGTGCAGGAGTACACTTTAAAGTTCACTCAACTATCAAAGTATGCTCCATAAATGGTTGAGGAGCCGAGAGCTCACATACTCAAGTTCGTGAATAGAGTTTCAAATCTAGTAGTCAAGGAGTGCAGGATTGCAATGATTATCAATGAAAAGGACATCTCTAGGCTCATTATTCATGCCCAACAGATAGTGGAAGAGAAATTGAAGGAGATAGAGAGGGAGAGTAAATGGCTGAAAATAGATTAGTTTGGGTACTCTCAATAAAGGTCTGGCGGTGGTAATCTCCCCTAATAGCAGCAGCAAAGACCTCTAGCACCCTCATCAGTCAATGCTCCTTCCTCTAGGCCCTACAAAGATCAGAAGGGTGTAGCATCAAGCTCTTAGTCTCAAAGCAATGTTTCCAGCAGTCGCACTTTTCCATTGTGTTCGAAGTGTGGTAAGAACCATCCGGGTGAGTGTCGTGAGGACAAGGAGGGTTGTTTTGGTTTTGGCCAGCTGGGTCACAATTTGAGAGATTCCCCGTCAGCAGGACAGGGTAAGGCCCAGTCCAATATATCGATAACTCCACCAGATCGTTCAACTCAGCAAGGTACTACCTCAGGTACAGGTGGGGATCAGTGCCAAATCCGCTTCTATGCTTTATCCTCCTGCCAGGACTAGGAGAACTCTCATGATGTAGTGACTGGTATGTCACAACTCTTTCATATAGATGTGTATGCTTTACTAGATCTAGGAGCCATACTTTCTATTGCGACTCCTTACATTTACTGTTGATGTCACCCAAATTACACCTCGCAATTGAGATATAAAGCGGTTGATGCAAACATAGAACCAAACAAAGGTTGAGGTCGATCCCACAGGGAATATGGAAAGAACTTGAGTTAATTTGATTAACTATTACTATCAGATTACTTATTTCCTAGGGAGGAAAGAACTAAAATAATACACAAGAGTAAAGACTACTAGATGTTTAAATCAATTTTGTTTTGTATTCAATCAACAAATTGACTAGGATTGTGTTCCCCTAGACTTTATAACCACAAGGCTTTTACACTAGTGATGTATTCCGGTGTTTAACATGTAATATTGGTAAGTTAGGTTCACCTAAATGGTTAGTCCCATATCTAGATGATTATCACCACGCAACTTGGTTCGTATACGGGTGTATGCTTAATTAACCCTTACCCTTAATATCAGATTAGCTATTTCCGGACATGTTCAAGCTATTAGATGAGGGTTGATAGCTCAAATCTCCATTGTTAATCCCTTTTCCCATTCACTACTCCCTTGATTCGGTAAGTAAGAATAAGGAAAGTTCCAACAATTGCAACCGTTAAGAAATAATTAAAATGAAGGAAAAAACAATAAATGAATTAAACCCCATTCAAGAATCACTAAGTGTTTTACCTATCTGTGTTAATTTATCATGGTTCCCATAACCCTAGTTATGGGTTTAGCTACTCATGTTTGAAGTATTACAATCACAAAATATAGAAGAAATCATAATTGCAGCTTACAAAAATTCGTAGAAGGAAACCACGTTAATTGAATAAAACTCCAAAACTAATTATCAAAGCTCCAATGTTGATTGATTCCCAAAATCAAGAAAAAAATTACAAACTTTGTTTTTTGAACAAGAAAAATCGTTAACAACACTAGAATCCTCCTAAAAGTTGGTAAAAATAATTGTGTCTGAAAAATAAACCTAAAAATTGTATTTTTAGTCCCAAACAAATATTATCCTAACTAAACTTGGATTCCAAGTTAGCATGGGTAATGGGCCAAGTAACGACTCTTTGGGTCTCCCAATGAGCAGTGATCAGTGAAAATCATCCATCCTCGGCAGTAGGCCCAGTTGTAGTAACTGGTCACCTAACGACTCGTCGTGCCAGGGCACGAGTCATTAGGCCTCTCTGGTCTTGATTCTACAGAAGTCCAGTGCACCTGATGGTTCCTACCAATTCTCTCCTGATGATTCGTCCCATCATACGATGACTCGTTACATCATTCATTGCCTTCACTGGATATTTTTCAGAAATCCTCTTCCTAGTCTTCAGGACTGGCTTAACGACTTATTACCTGACGTAACGAGTCATGCTTCAACCCATTAAGTGCACTGCTTCTTCAACATTAAAACTTGATCTTCTCCTAATGACTCCAGGCACGAGTCGTTCTTTGAGGAAATGACTCGTGACTTTCCTAGTAGCCTGTATTTCAGTCCTTTTATGCCTTACTTAGCCTATTTCCCGTTCCGGACCTATTTTCCTGCAACATTTAACACAAACGCATCTTATCTACGTAAACATACTGGAAATGTACATAGTTTCTTACTTTTAAGCGTCGAAAGTGTCGTAAAATTAGGACACGTCAACACCCTCAACTTAAAACTTTTGCATATCCTCAGGCAAAACAAAATAAAATAAACTAATTCAACGCTTTAATCAAAAAAACTTTAGTACACTTAAGGCAGTCACAACTCTTTATCAAAGCAAAAAAAATTTAACCTCTACTTTATCATACAAACTCAAATCATAATGCATATGCAAAATTTTCAACCATGACACAAAAGTATCAAAACATGGCAAAATACTGTCACTTGCAACCATGCTCTCAAGAATAACACTGGCCCACATAATTTGCAGACGATTTTGTTGACCAAATGCTCTCACCTCAAAGAAGTACTACACTCACTCATGTGTATATGATTATATCAATGTATTTCTCTTGGGACTAGGTAAGATCACACGCGCTCTGACAAGGAAATTCTAACTGTGTGCATGCAATGCCATAGGCTTGCCTTTACTTTCAATACCTCGATTTTTAGATAGGTAACCAGGATCACTATAGGACTTTTTAAGCTTGTAACGTGGTCTCGGGTTCGGGTATAGTACATTTGGGACTAGTAGCTTAACCCTCCTTAGCACTACATAAGCCTTGACTCCACTTTTAACCTTTTTCATATTTTTTCCCTTTTTCCTTTACTTGATTCTTCTTCTTTTTTCGTTTGTAACTACGAGTACGGTTCTTCTTTTTTCAAGCATTCTTTTCTTTAACATCTTTATTTTCTTTTCTTTTCTTTTCTTGCTCTTTTTCTCTTTAACAATATTTTTTTTCTTTTCTTTCATTACACACACCGCACCCATTCTTTCATTTTCATTACCCAATCTCATTCAATCCTACTCTTCTTAATCACCCATATAATAGCCACCCTCAACTTAGGAGATTTTCCTGAGTTGAGGTTCACAGTGTCCAAGGAGTGACCAGGGACAAAACAGGTTCATTTTTAATCAAATAAGAAAGGTGAATTGGTGTAAACAAAAAGGAAACGTCAATTTAAACTCAAAAATTTGGATCAAGGGATATTTATTTTCTTTTGGTCGGTCTTTTAAGGATAAAATTGGCTCATTAATCAAAAATGATCTATGATCCTTTCCTATTTTCTCATTCTCTATCTCGGTACGACTGATCAAGCAAGTTCTAGATTGACACACACAATAGAATTTAACTATTAAACCTCGCTCACACATAGCACAGGTCAACATCATCACTTCAACTAACTGCTAGTTTAGGTATAGCCATACAATGGTAAACATTTTCACAGTTTTACTGCCATGCAAATATTCCAAAGATCATACTTGTCGATTTTAACACAAACATAAAACAATTAGGAGGGGTATCACATTATCAGTTCAACTAAATTCAAAAATCCATGCTTTTGACTGCCTTAAGTTCACATAACTTTCTTTTGACTGACACAAAAGCATAAAAACCTAAATGTGCTAGTTTTACTAGATAAGGAACACCCGAGGAAAAAGATATCCATCAAGAAAAACCCTCGGGTTATGTTCAGCAAAAAAACACAGCTATCCCTCCCCACCCCCATCAAGAAAAGCATGTGTCGTCCTCGATGCATATATAGAAAACAAAACCATGGAAATAGGGAACATACCTGCACGACCTAGGTGTCTACGACCTAGTCGGTGGAGGGTGCAGATACTCCTCCGGTGTCCTCTCCGATGCCACCGACTTGACGCGGTGCATTTCCAAACCTAACTGAGCTCGTACCTTCTTCTCGAGCTCTTGCTGCCTCAATTGCGGCCCTCTATCGAGCCTTCTCTCTGGATAAATATAGCGTTGGCTCCATCTCTCTTTTCTCTCGCTTCTGCTGAAGGAGCAGAGAGTCATCCTCCTCAAAACTCGCCTCCTCACGTGGCCTCTTGCCCTTCAATCCTGACCATCAGCTTATCTTGATGTCGCCCCTTATCTTACGCCACTGGCTCGAAGTAAAATATAGGCGGTAGCTCTTCTTCGCTCTCACCCTCAATTACTGGAAGCACAGGTGAAGGAATCAAAGCTATCTATCGTGCAGACAACTCCCGCACCTCCGCTCTAAGTGTTTCTACCACCACATACCACCTTTCCAATTCGAGCGCCTGTAACTGTGCAAGGCACTCATCCATGCATCTCTTATAAGCATCTAACCTTCCATGCACTAAGCTAGAGAGCGCCTCCAATTCTTTGGTAACCCAAGGCTTGACTTGCTCCATTAGTACCTTTACCTATAGAGCCGTATGTTCTTTTTGTTTCTCAGCTTTTGCAAGCCGTCTAGCCATGTCGGTCAGGAATTCTTTAGAGGTAGTGACTAGACCGGCTGAAGGAGCACTTGAGGGTGCACAGGTGGGTAAGGTGCAGCTGTTGTGGATGATGAATCCAGAATCTCCGCAGGTGCGGGAATGTTAGCTGCATCTGTAGCCTTAGGATGGCTACCCATCTCTCTAGCCTCTGTGGGCTCTACCGCCATCTCAGTATATACCGCAGCCTGAGTCTGCATACTTCTTCTAAATGCCTCAATATAGTCGCTCCAATGGGATGCGGCAGCCTGACTCCTTGCTCTCGATATCGAGTTTGTGTCATCCCTTATCAACCCGATATCGATTATCTTTTGTACCACTATGTGTTGGTCAACCATTGGAAACTCTAGCACCTTTGACTCCTGATAGAGGCTATCAACAAGACATGGAAAGGGAATGGTAGTGCCATCATTTATCACACGCTCTTGAATCTCGTTCGCAATATACCATGGGAAATTTATGTCATACCCCTCCATTATGCTAGCTACCAATGCAGCTCTGTCAGGTGAAAGAACGTTATCATTGTTGGTTGGTACCATTCTATGCCGAACCAGTGACCACCAAAACTTATCTTGAAAATTCAATGTGGCCTTCTTTATCTGGGACTCAGTGTTATGCAACCATTCGACCAACAGACCTCTTGTGGCAATGACCCGTGACAGCCAAGTGTATTGCCTGATTCGCTCCTCACTATTCAGCTTCATAGTCTTGACTTTCTTGAGCTCGAATAGTCTGTGATCGAACTCAGCTGTATTCATCGGGACATAATAGTCTAGCCCATAAAGTAGTTTGGAGATGGTCCTCTCAGATATGTCCACAGGCGTCTCCAGAACCAACACCTGTGTTAAAGCGGGTCTCTTTTTCCAGTCTTGACCACCTAATGCCAGATGCTATATTCTGGCTGCGTAGGCTGCATAGAATTCTCATATCAGGCAGGGGTTGTAGCTTCCCGATAGCTCAGTCAACCACCTGAACCTGTATTTGTCAAACAAATCTTGAAGCTCAGAGAGGTCCTTGAGCCCCGTGGTAACCAGTCTAGGCTCCTTGTAGATGCTCCTTTTTGGATTTCCTTTGTCATTCGGAGCAATTTCCCTATTGTATATAGCCCTCATCCATGAACACACCATCTCCTCACGTGCCTTGGTTGATCATTGGATGTGTTCGAAGTGTCGGTCAATTCCTCATTTGTGATACCTAGTTGAGCACGTGACTCATCAGCTATATCTACGTTTTGCTCAGCTATGGTGCCCTTGGGAACAATCGGGGCTATGGCCCCTGCATTTTCATCTATACGGCTTGGTGGGTCTCTTGCCACTGGAGTAGGAGCGTCAACTAGGGTTGTCGGATTTGTAGATCGTTGAGTCCTAGCCCTGGTGTATATCCTTACCAACTGCTCTTCTGACACTTCGTATTCCTCCTCCGAGCTACTCGACTCTTCATAGGAGGAGGGCGCATCCCCAAGTCTGCGATATGACGGTTGACTCCTCTCCGACACTTGTCTCTTGTCCGGACCTTTCTTTGGTGTACCCCTCGGAGCCATTGTACCTATGGAATATTAGTTAGTATACAACTCTCCAGAAAAAACAAAAAAAAAACAATTTATTTTTCTGGCTACGGATTTATGGAAAAGATGAGATGAAGCATAATCAACTTTAACTGTGTCTCTGTAAACAGGATGAGTGACTTAACGAGTCATTGCCACTGGCTATGACTCATGAGGTCAGTCGTCATCTCCAGGCTGCGTTGTCTTCTTGTTGGACCAGTGGACTTAATGACTGGTCACAATGATTCATTACTTTAGGCGACAACTCGTTATACCAGTCGTGAGGTAGACTGGTCACCTAGAATTATTTCCACTCAGGATGAGCTATATGACGAGTCGTGAGGTGATACCATGACTCATTACATGGCTCATGCTCAAGAGTTTTATGAAAAGTACCATTACCCATGTTCCATATCAACGAAATTAAAGTTCCCATAAGCACAGATCATCGTATTCATTACGGATTCCATGAAAAAATATTCACAATCTATGTCATGGCACTAGGGTTTCATAAAAGATCATGGTATTTGGTCGAATTTACAACCATTACGTGAGAAAACAAGTGGAGAAGAGCCTAATATAATCAAATTCTCACAGTGATTTCAATTTGAGCAGGAGAGATATTTGAATTTGAAATCGCAAT